>OY101447.1:24512656-24730156 GCA_956483635.1 Panzeria rudis | reverse complement strand
GAACATTATTGTTTCGCTAATTCTTCGCAGCTGTGAATGTTCGCTTTTATCGAATCTCAGGTCAAGCGGGGGGGACAAAACCCAAACCAAATTTTACCAAATATTTATTCACACATGTGCAGCATCTTTACTTTTTTTAAATCCGTCCAGTAAAGCACCCAACGAAAAAAAATATATAAAATATACAAAAATTAAAAAATCGCCAAAACGAAAAAATCACCCAAAACGAACAAACCGCTAAAAATAAATAAAAATAATAAATAAAATAATAATAAAAATAATAAATACACAAAAAACGCCAAAACTAAAAATATCCTCAAAACTAGAAAATTCTAAAAACGAAAAAAAACCGTCAAAAAGAAAAATGCGCTAAAACGAAATAAATCACCAAAATGGTAAGTTAAAAGAAATCGTCAAAATTAAAAAAAAAACACCAAAACGAAAAAATTACCAAACGAAAAAAACCTTAAAATGAAAAAATACAAACCTAGAAAAAAAACGCCAAAACTAAAAATCGCCAAAAGAAGAAAATCGTCGGAACAAAGAAATAGCTAAAAAAAGCACTAAAACGAAAAAAATCAAAACTAAAAAATCGCAAAACTACACTAACCGCCGAAAATAAAAACTCGCCTAAGAAAAAAAATCGCAATAATGAAAAAAGCGCTAAAACTAAAAAAAAGTTTAAAATTAAAAAAGTTGCCAAAACGAAAACATCACCATAACGAAAAAAAGCGCTAAAAACAAAAAAAGCACTATTAAAACGAAAAAAACCGACAAAAAAATCGTAACAATATATAAAAAAATCGGCACATTGAAAAGAAAGAAAGAAAAACCGCAAACGCGAAAAAAGTATATGGTTTTCGTACAAAACCCTTCGTGTGCGAGTCAAAGTCGCGCTTTGCAAAAAAATTTTTGATTTCGGTATAGGAAAGTTACTACATATCATTAATTAATTATATATTATGTGGCAGTTTTTAAAAGATATTTTTAATGTTAGATAAGTTTTCTGTGAAACTAAGTGAAATTATTTACATGTAGAATACGGAAGATTGTATCGTCTGTTTGCCATACTAGTAAATCTTAATTTGTTGTAAATAACCTCTTATAGAGTAAGAGTATTTGTTCTAGTTAAGTGATGCGTTCTCTATTCACCGCTCACGCCTCGAGAATATATTGTGCGACCCTTATTTTCACTAGCCATAAGACAAGTACGTTTAATACAATTGTTACAAAATTTCACACATTGTAGTTTTCCAAAAAAAATTTATATCTCTTTTTTTATCGTAAATGAAATTCGCATTTTTCAAAATTTTTTTTTAAGTTCTTAAATATTTCCTCTAGCTTTATTTTCTGAAAAACGAAAAGGACTCATACGATTAAATAACATAAAAATGTTTAAAGTTTTGGGTTGGGTCTTAAAGTCTCAATGGCAGAAATGTCATTGAGACTTTAACACCACTCCGAATTCCATTCACTATAATAAAAAGAAAAACATAAAAGTTTTATTTGAATACATCAGAAGAGTTGAGTTAACAACAGCTTTTTGACAGAGTGTGATAAAAATGACCAACCATAAAAGATACAAAGGTTATTAATTAAATAATTTGAAAAAAAAATTGACTACTTCATAACAAAAAATACAATTTTAAATTAAATAACTCTAACGAACTACTACACTCTAAGCGCTTTATAACAAAAGTTTTGCTTGTCTGCTTTGGTAAACTCTACTTCTATTTTAAAATATTTTAGTCGGTCTCAATTGTTCAGAGAGACGCTTAAATTACATAAACTCACCACAACAATTTTTCTCACTTTTTGCATACATATTTATGTCATGCGACGAGTATTAAATTCCCCCACAACTTGGCTATCATCTATTACACTTTAATTAAGCCTGTTGTTTGCTATTGTTGTTGTCGCTTTTAGTCATGTTTTTGTATATTGAACTGTTGCGTGATTTTTTTGTTGTTTTTGTATTTTGTTTTTTTTTTGTGTCTAATAAAAAGTGCATGACGATCATAACCATCGATCACAAAAATATACAGTGTGTTGGGAAAGTTGTGTGGCGGTTTTCGAAACGACTTCAAAAAAAGAAGGTCTATTATTTTATGTGTGTTTCTCCAGAACTCCGCTATATATAGATCGATTTCAGCATTTTTCTTTATTTAAAAGGACGCACTTGCAGATTGGTCCCGTCGAAAAGTGGGTGGCGTCACACCCACATAAAGCAAATATATATCGTTTAAGGTTCCGTACACCAAAAGTGTAAAGGAACCCTATTATTTTCGCTACGCTGACCGTCTGTCTGTCAGTCTTTCTGTCTGTCCGTCTGTCACAGGCTGTTTTCTCGGGAACCGTAAGAGCTACAGATCTGAAATTTTCACAGAATATGTAAAACTTTGGCCGCTACAATAACAAATATATTCCAGTTAAAAACTAAAGAGTGTTCTAAAGCGAGCAACGAAGCATGTTGAAATACTAATATAATATACAGATACTTATACATAGACACTTTAAATATTAAAAGTTAGTGTTAATTGGTGTAGTCTGTAGAATAGACTATACAAATTAACACCGATCTTTAAAACAATAAAAATTAAATTCTATCTATAAATTACAGTAACTAATTTTACTATATAAGTTAGACAACATGCTGTATCTTGAAAACCGTAAGAGGTAAACTCTTGAAATTTTCAAAAATGCTAAAACTAAAAAATGCCAAAATTAAAAAAAAATGTCAAAATGAAAAATCGCCAAAATGAAAAAAGCGCTTACAGGAAAAAAGCACCAAAATTAAAAAGAAATCGCTAAAACGCAAAAATTTACCAAAACTAAAAAGATCGCCAAAAAACTAAAAAAACGAAACCCGAAAAAACTCGTCAAAACGAAAAAATAGTACTAAAACAAAAAAAATCGCTAAAACTAAAAATATGTATCGTAAAAAACGAAAAAAGTTTCCAATAATGGAAAAAAATCACCAAAACGAAAAAGGCGCCAAAACAAACAAAAAACGCCGAAACTAAAAAAAAAATCTTTAAAAACCGAAAAAATCACTAAATCAAAAAAAGGTTCAAAATAAAAAAATTGCTAAAACTAAAAAACATCAAAAAGCGAAAACAGCTCAAAAGCTGACAATAAGCGCCAAAGCTTAAATAAATCGCTACCACTAAATATATCGTAAAAAAGCGAAAATATTTAAAACCAAAAATACGCCATAACCAAAAAATCGCAAAAAACAACAAACAAAACATCAACAAAAAACATAAAAAATTAACAAAACTAAAATCAAACGAGAAAGCAAAATGAAAAAATTGCAAAATGAAAAAAAGACAAAACTGAAAAGGGATATAAATATGTGTATTCGTACGGAAATCTTCGTGTGCGAGCTAAAGTCGCACTTTTCTTAATATATTCAACTACTTCTACTTAACCGATTCTTAGGAAACTTTGCACACAAATTAATTTTCCATTACAATACTACATTATGACTAAAAAAAGTGGGTAGCGCCGCACCCATACAAAGTTAATTTTAAAAATGTACTTTACTTGGATTAAACCTAAAGTAAAATATTATTATATTAAGAACTTATCAATTTAACAAACAATGTTATTTTTTTTTGTCCACAAATTCCTATACACACTGTATAAAAAAGCACTAAAGTTAGATGTTGGTTTGTTAATGGTTCGAATGGCGGTGTTTTTCTGCTTCTCTTTTACTTCAAAATACACTCAACTTGAAACGTGGCCATTATTGAAACGGCCAAATAAAGAAACTAAAAAAGCACAAATAAAAAGAAATCATTTAGTTAAAGGTGTATTTTGGCTACAAGTAGTAGTAAAGGTGAAAATACTGAGGTGAATTTTTGTTAATAGAGAAATCTCTGTAGGCCACTATACTGGCTAACAAGAAATTTCAGTTGATTAAAAAGCTTGTATGATAACGGGCGTTAAAGCGGGTATAAAAATCAAAAGGAAAAAAAACAACAAGTGGTAATAAAAAAACAAGAATTTGCATAAAAGTAAAATAATTTGTACCTAAGAAATTCAAAATTGCTGATGATAATAAAAATAAAAACCCAAGTTTACAAAAATCTACAAAAAAAAAAAACGTTTACAGTTAAAAAAACATGCAACTAAACAAAAAATAGAAAAACAGTTTAGTTGAACGAAAAAAATGATTAAAAATATTCTGTAAATACCTAAAAATCACTTTCATTTCTGTTGAGTTTCTTTATTAAAAAATATTTATTAATGATTACTTAACAGTTTACATTTCTTAATAAAATATAAAAAATAACATAAAAAGCTGGCTTGACTTATTAAGTGCATTTATTTCATAAAAATATAAAAATATTTGGTTGTTCATTTTGCAGCTGTTTGTAGGTTCACATAACTTTTGAAAGACATACACAGCCAAAATAAGCCAACATCCAAACACCAACGACAAAGCCAACAACAAGAACAACAACAAAAAAGTAACCATTTCAAAAATCAAGAAAAAAAAACCTCATTTCATGTTTAGTTCCTTTATATTTTTCTCTTCTGCTGGAGCTTGATGGCTTTTAGGGGTTTTTTGTAACGAAACCGGTTCTTCTGGTGGCTTTTGTTAAAGAGAATATTTAATATTTTGGTATTAATTAATTGTTTATATTTTATATCATTTCATTAGTTTTTCGTATCAAAGCATGTCTAAAGGAATGTGTGAATTTATTGTGTAAAAGAAAAAATATAATCTTGAGTGAAAACAAAAGACTTGGAAAACAAACTTGTTATGGTTGGCTATAATCTAAGAAAAAACAATAGACATGAATACATGAATACATATTATATTTTTAATACCAAATATCATTAAGAAAACAATAGAATGGAAGTAAAATTAATAAAACTAAAAAAAACGAAAGAGCTACTAAGCAATAAATAAAGTTGTTGGGAAATAACTCCAAATGTTTGCAAAGTTTGAAATAAACACAGAATTGAAAAAAAAAGTTGAAACTAAGTATGCTTTAATAGTTTCCTTAAAATTATAAATTTGACAAAAACTTTGAAGTGGATGAACGCTCAAAATAGTAAATAGAAAATGTTTTTGGAGTAACAAGTCTTTTGAAACTTTTCAAGCAAAACGGTCTTTATAAGAAAATATAAAAAAAAAGAAATTATTAACACCAGTGAAACCAATAGACCAAAGAAAAAAACCTGTTATTTTTTAAGTCGAGTAAAATTAAAAATATAGCTTACGTTACCGTACTATAGTATATGTAGGATTCATATTAAAATTAGAAGGGCGAAAAACAGTTTATTTTTCTTGTTATTAAATTAAAGAGCATGAGAGTTCTTAGAAGCAAAAATATTCATTTTAAAATATTTACCTTTTCATTGCACTATTGGCATCTGTTTTATAAAAATATTATGCTTTTCAACGCAGATGAAAAAAATCGATTAGACAAATAGTCCGTTCTAAAAGTTCTCAAAAATATTATAAAATATTTATTGTTGTCCATGCAGGTGATATGACTAGGAACGCGATTAGGTGAAACATATTTTTATATTTTTATTTCTATACTTGAGTATAATTTCCTGCATACCTTACTAACAACCAAATAAAGAAACAAAAAATTTATTTATTTTATGAGTTTATTTGAACTGTATGGGCTTATATTCAAAGATATCTAAGCGGTAAAGAACTCTGATGAGATTAGCGGGAGCGTCAGTTCAAACCTCCGCGCAGTCAAAATTTTCTTTGTTTGAATTATTCACAAATAAATATAAAAAAATAATTTTTATGCTAAATTCAAAATTTGTTTCTTTCTAAAAACTGATAAAAAATATTTTGATTGGAATAAGTTTACCTTTTTATGACTGTCCTTAAGGATAGGTATCTTACGAAGAGCGTAAGCGATATATAATGAAAATCGATGGATTTTAATTGCTAATAAAACAAAATTTTTCCATAAATTTGTATGATATGTGGCTTATTTTGTTCCTAAGATATGGATGGTATAGCTAATTTTGTTCCTTAACCCTTTCATGCACTTATTGTATGTATACAACAAGACCTTTTGTGAGTATTTTTCTTATTTCTAACTTTTAAATTAAATTTATTTGCTGGTGTTTAAGCATTGTCCATATGCAGCATTTCATTGGCGCTTTACCAAATCGTCAGTAGACTTCACACACAATTTTGTACAGTTACAAATCTTTTATCTTTTGTACAGACTTTCAAAAACCATTTGAGAATTCACAAATATATAAATGATTTTCAAAAATAAGCATAGTAGGCTTTGAAAATTATACAAAACGAAGCAAATAATTTATATTCGATATGAATCTATTTTATTCTTCTACACCTTTATACAATTAGAAATCCATTGGATAACAATAAAAGTATTTATAAGGCAAAATGACAAATAAAATCCAAATTAAACCTTTAAGAAATTTATAATTTGACATATTGTCATAACTTTATTTTAAATGAAATTTATTTGCTGGTGTTTAAGCATTGTATATATGCAGCATTTCATTGGTGCTTTACCAAATCGTCAGTAGACTTCAAACAGAATTTTGCAAAGTTACAAATCCTTAAATCTTAAAAGCTTATTTCTAACGATAAAATTTTGCAAACTCAAGTATTGCAAAGGTATTTTACTTCAATTTGCTCCTACTTGAACAGAAATAACTTTTCTTTACATATTTTGTGCTTGGGCACATATTATTCTTGTCAGATATATTTAGATCTTCTTTGAAACTATAATTTTTTAAATTGTATACTTTACGCCAATGGTACAAGGGCTAAACCTTAGAACACTTGTTTCAAACAATTTGGTTCTTTAATTGCCTTCCCTAAAATACTTCCCAACTAAGCTCATGCTGTAATTTAAAACGAAATCTTTGACGGCATTACATATTATGTGAACAACCTCTTACACTAGTCCACATTGTTAGGTTAATGTCATTTGCTTACTGACACATGCTGTTGCTAACAACTTAAAAAAGTTATTAATTTAAAACGCTAATACACATCATAAATGTAAAAAAAATTTTATAAAAAGTAGTTTAAAAAGTTATTCGACAAACATTTTTCGAATAATTTTTTATTCTAAATTGTAAAATTTTGTTTGTTTGAGCAAAAATTAAGAAAGGTGTTCGAGTGTTCGAATAATTTTCATTCGGATAAATGACAATACTAATATTGAACATTTTGGTTTTTGTTGATCCAAATCGGGCACACCGTTCTTTGGTTATGATAGCGTAACCGCCCTATTTCAGGAGTCATATTAGTCATGCCCATAAAAAAATCCGTACGTGATAGAAATAATATTCCTGCAAAAAAACGGACCACAAAATAGGCGTGGTACCGCTCCCATATTTTATCATCATGAACTTTTAGGATAGCTAATTGTGTGTGCAAAGTTTCATATTAATCGGCTAAGTAGAAGTACTTAAAATGAATATTAACTTTTCATGGGCGTGGCACTGCCCATTTTTCTACCCTCAATGTTGTATTGTAATGATAAGTAAATGTGTATGCAAAGTTTCATAAGAATCGGCTAAGTAGAAGTAGTTCAAATGCTTATTTACTTTTCATGGGCGTGGCACTGCCCACTTTTCTATCCACAATGTTGTATTATAACGATAACTAAAAGTGTATGCAAATTTTGATAAGAATCGGTTCAGTAGAAGTTGTTGAAAAAGAATATTTACTTTGCATGGGCATGGGCACAGCCCACTTTTTTTACTCTGATGTAGTATTTAAACAGAAGCTTAATGTGAGTGTAAAGTTTCATAAGAATCGGTTGAGTAGAAGTAGTTGAAAACGAATGTGAATTTACTTTGTTTAGGCGTGACCCCGCCCACATTTCAACGGTACCAATCTGGAAGTACATCTTTTTGAAAAGAAGAAGAAATCCAAAATTGGTTCATAAATTGCGGAAAATACATGACGAACTGATAAACTTCTCCTTTTTTTTTTGAAGTCGGTTAAAAGGCCGAAAAGTGCATAAACTCTTTCCCACATATTCATAAAATGTTAAATGAGATTGAAATGTATTTTATTTCAAGTTTTTAATACAAAATTTTCTTAAAATAGATTTCAAATGCATTTTATTTTTTATGAATATTCCAATATTGAACAATAATACAAAATATGTTACATGCTATTAACATTTGATCATCAATATATCCCGTATAACGTCCTCTTTCTCAGTCTTACAATACAAAACATATTTCATTTAGAACGTCTCACACTGGGAAAAATGCCAATCTAGCGGCGGAAAAATCATATCTTCCAAACGAATAGTCTGATCCACAAAAAATGTATGGATGAATTATTGGGAAGGATGTAGGCTACAAGGTGCGTAAAAAGTAAGGCAGGGCGGCAAATTACGATATTCGATAACGATCGAAATTTGTATTTAAATTGTGTTGATATTTCGATCGATTTCGAATGCCGTAATTTGCCCTGAAGCTATTTTGAACACAGTGGGCGCTATATGTTGTTATATAAGACCAACTCTACCGATAAAATTCGTTAGTTGTCGGACAGCTTATATCTTCCAAATTAATAGTCTGATCCACAAAAAATAATAGATCAATTATGGGCAAGGATGAAGGCTTTATGGTCTGTACAAAATTAAGCAGCTTTTTTACACAGTGGGCGCTATATGTTGTTGAATAACACCAATTTTACCAATAAAACTCTTAAGTCTTCGGAAGACCCATATCTTCCAAACTAATAGTCTGATCCACACAAATTTATAGATAAGTTATAGCCAAAGATGTAGGCTATAAATTCTGTAAAAACTCGAAAGCTATTTTTAGCACTATGGACGCTATATTTTGTTATATAAGATCAATTTTACCGATAAAACTATTTAATCGACGGCTAGCTTATATCTTGCAAACTAAAAAAAGGTATCCATGAACTATAGGCAAGGCTGCCTATAGTTCATGCATACCTGTAAAAAATTACCCTGTAAAATATTACCCAGCTATATTTAACACAATGGGCGCTATATGTTGCTATATACGACCAATTTTAAACATTAAAAACGAATTTAAAAAATTCAAAGTGCACTCAAATTTCAAAATGGATAAAAAACTGATCTTGAAATTGAAAACGACTACATCATTGGTATTTTAATTTAATAACAAGTGTTTTCGGTAGCAAATTACAATAAAATCACATAGAAGTACACACAAGTAGAAAAATTGTACAAAGGTGTATATTTAGCGAAACTTTTTTTTGTGCCTCTGTAAAGATTTAGAAAAGTTTTCAAAACAAGATTTTTCTGTATTTTAATAATTTGTTTTCCGCAACTATACATTATCGCAGCGAATATAATATTGCTGTCACAATTATCCCATAAAAATGTCTTTCCTCTGCGTGCATTGCCCTTGTTGGTATGGTTTTGTATGCTCCGCTGATTTTTAGTTCAATTTATTACTATTAAATTTATTATTAATAAATCCTGATGAAACTTTTATTTACTCTTTTTTTGCTTACAATCATATTAAATATTTCTTTCATAGAATTAAGGCCTTGAAGTATTTGCTGATTTAGAAACTCTGCAAACATTTATCAAACATTTAAATTTAGCATGTTACAAAAAAAGTATACAACTTTATTATTTATGGTCTATTGCATTTTTAAATGGTCAATAAAAAAATAGCAATAATAAAGAGTAATCGTGTTAATTGACATTGTGAACCGCTTGTGATAAATATCAAACGGTAATGACTTTTTTCGACTGATATGTTTTTGAATAAACTGCGATAGAGATTAAAGTCTGTTAATTAAATAAATTAAAGTTTGTGTAATGGAGTTTAATTAAATCATAACGAAAGCAACAACTTTTTATAAGAGTGAAATTAAAAAAAAAACTAGGCCAAGGTTGTAGTTGTATAATGATTGATTTCAACTTACCAGAAGCTTTGTCATGATATTGCAAAAATAAAATCAATTTAAAATTTATTAATTTTTGCCATTTTTGTATTGTTTTTTTCTTTGTTATTTTTTTTATAGCAACATGAGCCCTTAAAAGATTACAATTTTAACAAAAAAATATATGTGAAATGTAAGAAATAAAAAGTATAAATCTCTTGGGCATTGTTTTAAATTATACTTGTAAATAAAAAAAAAGTAATACACAAAAAAAAACAAACGTGCAAACTTCCTACTTACGAAACGAAAAATAAGAAATCATCAATAAATTAAAGTCTAGTGAAAATTAGATTTAACAAGTTGAAAAAAAAATAAAATAATAAATAAAAGAAAATTATTTTGAGAATACAGCAACTACAAGTAAAATAATTTTAAAGAAATAATTCACGAAAATGTTAACAACCAGTAAACGCAGAAAATCTCCGACAGCGCCAAATACATGGTTTATGGTTGCTTTAATTTGTGGTTCACTTTTATTTAGTGGCATTCAAACTCAAGCTCTACCAGCCAACAATGATGATGCAAACAATAATGTTACAAATGATGTTACTGATGTATCAAAATCATCAGCAACAGCAACAACAGAATTTGTGGCAATAACAACAACAATGCCACCATCACCAGCATTTACAACAATAAGTGAAGCTGATGCATTAGCATCATCGTCTTCTACGTTAATGCCAACATTGCAAAATATTAGTAATAACGAAAGCAACAATAACACCAACGCTATTGTCAGCACTAACACCAATACAGAGACATCAAATATCAATAGGCTTGATGATGTTATAGAAATGGATGTTGAGGCTAAAATGTTAGAAATAACAACAACAAAAACAACAACAGGAATGCCAGCAGTGCCGGCAGTAACAATACTACCAACTGAAATGAATAATGTTAGTTCAATGACTTTTATGTCTTCCACTACAACAGCAGCCACAACAACAACAACAGCAACTACCGAGTCTATGGCAGCAGCCGCGGCCCCAATAACAACAACAACAACATCATCAGCCTCGTCTTTTACAACAAATCCATCTACTTCTTTAGATGAATTATCGTCTTCATCCTCAACATCATCTTCCTCTACTTCTACAAATGCCTCAAATTCATTGCCCTCAAATACTGGTAAGTTTTTCTTATTGTTATTGTTGTTATTTTTGTATTTCTTTAATTTTAATTTATTTTTCTTCTTCTTCTAAAAACCAAAAATATTTTCGTAAACTTCACAATAAGATTTTTTACGTTTACATTGTTGTAGTTATTTTGAGTTGAGAATATTATTTAACACTGTTTCCATTGAAAATTAAAAATCATTTTAATACTCTTATAATACAATAATTAAATTTATGATTCAATCTTCAGCTTTTATAAATATCTATATAAAAAAGGTTTTTTTAGCTCGATTTTAAATAACAATTAAGTTATGAATTTTAGTCGAACTTTGTGGGTTACATCGAAATAAATTATATTATGTTGGCTTGAGTTCGGTTTTTAAATTATTTTTTTAATTAAATTATAGTTTTATTAAAAGCCATTTAATTAGATTGGCTTAAGTTCGTTTTTAGTTTATTTAATCTTTCGATTAAATTATTTTTTATTTAAGAAAGAAATTCTAAAGCATGTAAATATTGAACATTCAAAGAAAAATTTGCCTGTACAGATGGTTGAACTGACATCAGATGTTTCGAGACCACCACAGTCTTCTCCTCAGAGCCCTTTTACCTACACTGCCAGCGACAGCAGCAACAACCAACTAGCAAAAATCCTATTACTTAACATTAAAGTAAGAACGGCAATTTAAAAATAAAAAATCGTTATATTAATTCAATAATTTTCAATTCCAAAGACAAACTTGAAAAAATGATTAAAACAATGTAAATCAATCATTTTCAACTTTGAATAAATATGGTTCAATATTGAAATAAAAATGTTCGACATGACTAGACTTTCGCTAATGTTTCTTGTTGAATCAATATGGTTTTTATTTGTTTTTTCTCTGGGTGTAGTAAACCCAATTAACAGATGTGTCGCCATCTCGTGATGAATCGCACCTATTACTGAATTTTTTGTAAAGGTTCGAAATTTCACTAACTTTTTTTTCTTTATCATGCTCAACTATTTTAAGCCACCACCACATCTTCTCTTCAGAGCCCTTTTACCTAAACTGCCAGCGACGGCAGCAACAACCAACTAGCAAAACTTCTATTACTTTAGTAAGCGCAATTAACAGATGTATCGCCATCTCGTGACGAATCGCACTTATTACTGAATTTTTTTTGCAAAGGTTTGGAACTTCACTAACTGTTTTTTCTTTATCATGATCAACTATTTAAAGCTTTTTGATTTCTATCTTACCAGGGTGAAATATCATCGATATTTTCAATGCTGGGATTTTTCTAATGTTTATTTTGCCCAAGTTCTTGAAACAGTATACATTCATGTTTTATCTAAGTGCCTTTAGAGTTTTAACAATTGAGTTATGAATTTTAGTCGAACTGCGTGGCTTTCTGTCCAACGTCACTTAATTAGTTTGGCTTAAGCTGGTTTTTAATATAATCTTACGATTAAATTATTTTTTATTTAAGAAAGAAATTCTAAGGCATGTAAATATTGAACATTAAAACAAAAATTTGGCTGTATTTCAATTTACCTAAAAAGATCTACCGACTTTCACCGATCGCTGAACAAACTTATACCAAAATAGAAAAACTTAGAAAAATTTTTTTTTAAAAAAATCATATAATATAAAATAACCACAAAATTTCAGTTCTTCTTTAATTTGCGTATAGGTAAATATGTTCCAAGAAAAACGAGCTATAATTTTTTAAAATTGATTGACAACTTTTGATTTCATGCACAATTAAGTAAAAGAACTCAATTGATAAAAATCGCGATTTTCCCACAACACTAACATTTTTGAGCATAGCGTATCCCTGCTCCGAATTAGACAAATTTTGCTCCAAACACTATAGATTTTAGAAGTAACTTATGTCAGAAATTTCTTAAAACTATAATTACACTGGTCTACAAAAAAAATTCACACCTTTAAATAAAAATATGTGAAATATACAAATTTTATTGCACTAAACTCAAATTCGTTTTCAGTTTGTTTCTATCTCGTACATACTTTCTAATGTACATGACTGTTATCTCCACTAGGTACATCAGTATATTTCATCCTGACTGGAGAACTGTTTGTCATTCCAAAAAAAAAAAACAAAAAAAAATTTTTTTTGCAAAATTAAACTTTTTTTGTTTTCAAAAAATTACATGAAAATATTAAAACAGCAAAAATTTTCCATTTTTATTATTAATCTGAGAGCTATTTGTACTAAAAATAAAAGAAGTCAGAATTCATGAATATCGATGAACACATTATGATTTTAATAACAATTAAGGGTCAGGCCACACTAGCGTTTTAAATTTTAAAGCTTTTAAATTCAATTCGCATGATGTATTTTTTGCAAAGTGAGTAATGAGGCAAAAAATATCAATTTCCTTTGAATCTAACACACATATCTACATATTTGTAGTGCAAACTGGCCTCATAAGACTTGTGAATAAATACCAAATTAACCCTAAAATATATTGCGTGCCTCTGTGACTGAGTGGTAGCGATGCTAGCCTGTCAGTCCAGACGTCGTGGGTTCGATCCCGCAATAGGTCCTAGGTGTTTTCCGCAGACACGCTAATCGCTTCGTGGGTTGTGTTCGTTATTAAAAAATCTAAGTTTAGAGTGATTTCTAGCGTTGCGGTTGAATTTGGAACTTTAATTTCTTTTAAAGCTTATATGAAAATTTGTTGGAGGATATTTTAGTCCGCTACGTCGCCGTTGAAGAGAAGTTATTTGCATCTTTTTAAGAAAGGGTCAAAAACGACCCATAAAACGAATTGCTAGAAGGTTAAAATGCTCCAAAAAAGTATAGCTCGTGGTGTTCTACATAAAACGGCTGAACACCATAAACGTTACAATTCCAAGGATTTCCCATTCCGATTCACTATAGCAATATGCAAAAGGCGAAGGAGGGAACTTTAATTCTCCTCAAAATGTATATATGTAAACTTTCAAAACGCCAATACATGTATACTTTTTTAGTTCTCTTTACCAGAATCAGTCGTTAGAACCTTGTCAGTCTGAAAAAATTATTATTGTTGTATAGTGCAGTGTATTTATTTAAGGATGTTTCTTATTTTTAATTTCTAGCATGTCATTGTTATGCTAAAAAATTAGATAAATACGGGCGCGTATCCAGCTTAAGCTTTTGCGGGGCCATTTTGTAAAATTTCTTTTAGAAACTCAATAGAAATGAAGTATATTTTATTCCTTTTTGTGGGAGGAAAGGAGATATTTCCTTTTTCCTCAACCCTTAATCCACGCCTGAATAAATAATTGTCATTTATTATTTTGATGGAAAAATATTTAACATACAAACATGCTTTTTGAAAGTTAGTAAAGTCTGGGAAAATATTGCATACAACTTTTCGCAAGCAGGAGGGACTTCAAAAGAAAAGTCACATAATAAAATCGACCCCTTTGCACAAAATGATCGTAACGATATTTTGTAAAAAAAAAACAATTTTTTTTATTCATAGTTTTTTTATCCAGAGATTAAAATTGTTAAAAGGTTAAAATTGTTGAGAACTTTTAAAATACAGGCTTTAAGATTTGATTGTAAGCGACAGTTAATTAATATAAATTAAGTTCAATAAAAAAACCCTTCTTCCGAAAATTTTAATTTTTGTCGCTTACGATGATTTCGCGCAAAGGGGTCGATATATTGCCTCCGCTATCTGCTAACAATTTTTATGGAAGCCCTAACTAAGCTCTTGCCAATGCGGTGAAACATATTAAGATTTCTTGAAAAGTTTTCTCCAAAATATTTCTTTAGGCATTCCCCTTACTCTACCCCTCACACAAAGCACTTTTGTAATCTATATAGGTAATAACCTAAAACCACAAATGAATCTGATAATGGTGTAAATAGTTCTTTGCTTGTAATTTATTCCAATAATAGGAGTAACAAAGTTTCAGGTGTAAATTTCCAATTAGATTTTCTGTTTTTTTTAATTCTTCAATTTAAAAAACCAAAAAGAAACAAACATTCTGTATTTATGAGATTGTTTTTTTTTTTGTTTACCACATTTATCTTTAGTAGATTTGAATGAAGAGATTTGTACGTATGAAAATCATTGTTTGAAGATATTAAGAAATGTTAATACCTGTGAGTTAATAATTTTCAAACAAATGGAGGTCGTAGCTTCAAAAGAAAAAAATGAAAAGACGAATGATTGTGATGATGAGGATGGAACAATCAAATTTAAACAACAAGAAAAAAAACACTTGTTATTGTTAGTGCTTCATTTTCTTCTTCTCCTTGCATTTAATGTTGTTTTAGGAAGTTTATTATTAGAATTGACTTTGTATTTGTTTCTTTTTCGATGAGAAATAAATAGACAACCGGTCAAATCAGTAAGAAATAAATTTTTCTAGTTTTTAAGCTAATGTTTCTCGAAGTTCAAGTAACAGAAAGTATTTAATATTTATAACTACTACACAGATCGACAAAAAAAACTTTGTTTATGTCGAGAAACTTTTTAGAGTAAATTTTGATGCATGTACTATGGAATTCATAGCCTATTAACTAACTTTTTCGAATAGCTTCTGGCTTTGGAATCTTCACAAGTTGCAATAATACTTATCGTCCACCTAGAGTTTTAAAAAATAATCGCATGTTTGTCAAACTTGTTCACAGAACAATTTATGCGGAAAATTGTATTTAAAATAAAGATTTATTTGTTGAGGACTAAGCAACCTGTGTATATGCACAGACTTTCATAAACCATATGAGAATTTAAAAGTAATAGTATTTTGAAAATCACAAAAAATGAGCGTAGTAGGCTTAGAGACTTATACAAAACCCAATAAACTTTTTATATTCGATATAAATCTATTTTATTTTTCGATTTTTCAAAAGCATGGTTGAAGACTACTGACGATTTGATAAAGCACCAATGAAATGCATATGGACATTGCTTAACCCTCAACAAATAAATCGTTATTTAAATATTATAACTAAATATGTACATTGGAGTGGTAGTAAAAACTACAATTTAGATTTCTTCAAGACTCATACACCAAGCAGATGGGTATTTATAAAAATGTAACTTAAAAATTTTTCAGATCAATTATTTAAGATTAAGGCATATGGCACGCACGCCCACAAAAGTTTGAGGAAATGCTCTTTTTCTGTCTTTTATGTCTCATAACTTAATAAATATAGTACCTACAAAAAACTTTTCTTGTAAAAAAATTTTGGCTCTGAAGTTTTCAACAGCTTTTCCCTTACTAATTTTTATCTAAGCCGCATATTTAACGAAATAAGCATCAATATCGAAAAAGCCCATAACAATTAAAATTTCAAAATTATTACACTAATTTACAAATTTTGTAAAACTTTTTCGTTTCCTAGAGCTGAAATCTGTTTCTTTAATCTGGACTCTGTTTTTTATCAGCTCTAGTTTTCGAGCTATACCGGTATATCAAAATTTAAAGCACTTGCACGACATATGTTAGGATAACTGGAGAAGAGTTTGGCCTATTCAAGAAAAACCAAACTCGACAACAAAATTATCTTCAAGTCTACCGAACACTATTTCAAAATCTGCGCATTAGTTTCAGAGATATGGTAAATGTTTGAGTCTAAAAATTAAAAATTTTATAAAGTTTTCTTACTATATTGTAAATAAAATCAAAAGTTGTGCATTAATTTGAACGAAGAAGAACTCATTTTCTTCAAAATAGATTAATCTACGTGTTACTGGACAAACAAATTTGATCTTCGGCGTATTTAAATTTTTTATGGATTTTTAAAAACAAATTTTTTAAATTTTTTATGAAATTTTTTATTTTTAGACAGAAAAAATAAGTTTCCATTTTGATAACAAAAATCCCATTATTCAATTGATGATTTTTTCAAATTTCTTGTGATAGATAATTCCGCTATATTGACAGCTAAAATTAAAAAAAAAATTATAAATTTTTTAATTGATAATCGAAATATTTGAATGAATAAAAAACATTTTATCAATAACTTATAATATTTTCAATAATTTTTATTTCAAATTCAAGTAAATTTTTTATTAAAGCTTGAGGGAATTTTGATCAAAAAATTTATATAAAATTTATTTAAAATATATATAAATTAAAAAAAAAATTTACTTGGCTGGGATACGAAACCGGGCTCTTCGGACGCAAAGCAAGCGCTCTACAGCCGACCCATATCCCAGCTATTTTTTAATGAGATAAAACTTGTTTTAAAATACTTACTCCTGGAACACATGTCGATGTATATAACGAATTAAGTACATGTGTATTTGATTTAACGGCTATGTTTATTAAATATTTGGAATTTTTCCATAACTTTTTTATCAAACACTTTTATTGCATGATTTTTAAAATGCTAAATACTGTACTAAGGTAATGACAAATGTTATTGAAACTAGTCGTTTTTCAACAACATAATTTTATTAACCATAATTCTTATCTATGTTTTCCTGTGTAGGCTCAAACTTTTACGATATCTCTGAAACTATTAGGCAGATTTAGTAACAATGTTCCATCGGCTTAAAGATAATTTTGTTGTCAAGTTTAGGTTTTTTCTTTTTTACTGAATAATATACAAGTACTTCTCCAGTTACACAGAAAAAATTATCACCAAAAAATTTTCAAACAAAAGTTTGTCTAAAAATAAATTTCATTTTCAGTAAATGTTCTGTACATAATCAACGAATTGTTTGTTAGACTTTTATTTAGGACGGAAACACCAAAAACAACAAGCAAAACTATTTCGTAAGAAAAACAACCCCAATGGAAACATACACAGAAATAACAAAAACAACAACAATGATAGCAAGAGGAATGCGATTGTACCAAATCCGTTTACTGAAGATTTTTGAGTGAATCAATTCGTTAATGCCCTTGCGTCAATTCTCATTCATTTGTCTAGAGTCTTTACATAAACATTCAGACTTTAACACATTTAACAAAGTGAAATTTCATAAATGCTTAATGCATGATGATGATGATGACCCAGACAAAGATTTTGTTTGATATATTACAAAAAATCCAGTAAACATTTTTGTTTGATTAAGTAAACTATTTTGTTTAATATTTGTTAGTATTTTTAGACTAATTGTTTTATAAATTCAGACGAAAATATTGTTTGATATTTTTCAGAAAGTCCAGTAAATCTTTTTGTTTGATTTAGTAAATTGTTTTGTTTACAATTTGGAAATATTTTTAGACAAATTGTTTTATAGATTTAAACAATTTGTTCACTGAAAAAACACGTTTTTTTCAAAGAAATTGTTGAAATATTTTTGTCTATATTTACAAATTTGTTTGTAGGTCCTTTCCTAGACAAAATATTTACTATTTACTTTCCTTTACAGAAAATGAAATTTAGTTTATTTTCTGTGTATGCTAATATACATATGTCGTACAAATGCCTTAATTTTTTAAATACCGGTATACGTATCTCGAAAACTAGAGCCTAAATAACTAAAGAAACAACTTAAAGGAAACGAAAAAGTTTACCGAAATTTTTAAATTTATGGGCCTTTTTTTGCTATTTTGATACATAGTTATGGGCTATTCGATATTTTGCTGTTTAGTTTGTTAAATTTGCTATTTAGATAAAAGTCAGTAAGGCAAAAGCTGTTGGAAACTTCACAGACAACAACTTTTTAGAAAAAAAGTTTTTTTGTTGTAAATACTATATTTAATAAGTTATGAGACATAAAAACAGAAAAGAGCATTTGCTCAAACTTTGGTGGTCGTGCGACACCCGTTAATCTCAACTGATTGACCCGATTTGTTGACTTGAAGAAATCCAAATTTTAATATTTTTTACATACATACACTCTAAAACACTTTTATTGAAAATTAGGTCGATAATAGTCAGCAACGCTTTACAGATTATTATCGACCTAAGATTTCACACGCATTATTTTTGAACAAAATGTTTTTACTAAAAAAAGCGCTTGGCTGCGTGCAGGTTTGAGCTGCGACCTCTCGACTGATAGTTTGACGTATCTACCATTCAGCCACAGCTGTATTATACTTTTTGTTACATGTTTTCCACTTGGACTAAATATGTTTAATTTGAAAGGTTTTTTTCTTTAATAATATAACTACAAAATCGATGTAATTTTAGACAAGGAACAATTTTCAACACACATTTAGACAAAATATGATCGTAAATTTGAAGTAATATTTTAGAGTGTATACAGTTGTACTAATCTGTAAGAACTAAATTCTGTAGATGAAATAAGTAAAAAAAATCGAAAAAAGTCCCTAGTATAGGCCTTTTGCGAATAGCTTGAGCCAGCCCTTCTTGTCATGAATGTATTGGTTCTACCCAACAGTGTTTGGTTAGAAAAATCTATGTAAAGTCACTTGACAAACAGTGTACAAAAATTTTGTAGAAAATTTTCATCAATAAAGTTGAGTATTAAAAGAGAAATCTAAAGAAATGAAACTTGTTTTACAATAACAACAAATTGAATATTTCCGGCTAAAGAAACAATAATAATAACTGCAGAATAAAGTAAGCAACAATTTTTATTGATTCAATTAATTATTAAATGAAGATCTTTGAAATAACACCTCATTTATAGTAACAAACTCAATTCGCAGCAACTCATCAATTTTTGCCTGTTATTTATTTATTGTTTAAACCTAAATACCAGGCCCAAAATATTTTTCTTTTTATTTATTTTAAGGCCATGAAATGCTTTAAAGTATAAATACAAATTTAAGACGTTTTCTTTAGCATTTGCAGCCAAGTGTTTCGTTTTTTTAAGGCTGCAATCAAGCTGAAATTATTTACATATTTATTTATTTTCTGTTTTAAATATTTAAACCCACACACAAACACGACTTAATTAAGCAAACATTTCATTTTATTTTATTTATTTTTATTTATTTTTTCAATTTATAGAGTGGTATCTGCAAAATGCACGAATATTTATTTATATACGTTTACATGTAAATGTATTAGTACATGAATATCGTTTATCTTTTGAAAAATTACTGTCGTATTTATGCCATTATGTAAATCCAAGACAAGTAAAATAATATGGATTGCAAGCAAATTATGTAAAAAATATATATATTTTTGAAAATTGAGTAAATGTTAATATTTGTTATTTGTTTTTTACATAGTATTTTTTTGAAAGAAAAACTCTGTGCGATTGATGCATGGAATTCATTGTAAGTTAATTGTTTTAGCACTTAATCGAATAATGGAAAAATTCCAAAAGCCATACACAGAAAAAAACAGCCAAGAATTATATTCAATAAAACCATGTTATTGAAAAAAATATGAATTTCAATAACATATTATATTCAATAAAACCATGTTATTGAAAAAAATATGAATTTCAATAACATTTGTCATTAAAATAAGACAATATTTCGTTGTATGTATTTCTTTCCCATGCCCGTTATTTCTTTTCATACATAAGTACTTAAAACAAGCTTTATTTCATGAAAAAATAACTGGGATATGGCTCACCTGTAGAGGTTATCCTTTATGTGCGAGAAGCCCGGGTTCGTATCTCAGCCATGTCAATATTTTTTTTATTTATATATTTTTTTTCATTTGCAATAACTTTGTTATCAATAGGGCTCGGACTTTCATTCAAATGCATGTTTTTTGTGGTGATAGATAAAGAGGCATTGGCTAATTCTCTATCCAGATCATAAAATTTTAAATAGTTTAGCATCGATTTGTAGTTGCATATTTTTGCATATATTGGTTGTAAGTGCATATTTTTGCATATTTTGGTGATAAATGCATATTTCTCAATTTTTTAAAAAAAATTTTAATAGGCCGATTATAGGTGGCAACTGAGTCTCAGTTGGGTTGCCCGTTACTGAAAATTATACTACTAGTGACAACCGGCAACTGAGAGCTATCAATTTCAGTTGCTATTTAGTTCCTTTCTGGCAACTATTAATTTTCAGTTGCCGACTGGCAACACAACTTAAGTTCGGTTGCATTAAATAATAGACCCAATTATGTTTATTTCATATTTTTTCTCTAATAATAATAAATAACTAAAAAAATATTTCCGTACTAGTTTAGTTTTGAAAATTTGTTCGTAGGTAATAGCATATTTTTGTGCATGTTTTTCATTTTTAAGTGCATTTGTTAAGCGCTTACATTCAATTTTTAGTTGCATGAAAGTCCGAGCCCTGGTTATCAATATTGGGGAATTCTTTATCACAGGAAATTTGAAAACAAAAAAATTATTTAATACTGGGATTTTTGTTATCAAAAACGAAACTTATTTTTTTCTGTGTAGAAACATATATGGAGGAGTATGTGGAATTTTTCAAATTGTAACAATAACTAAATCTCACTTTTAGGGTTCCGTACACTAAAAGTGTAAAGGAACCCTAGTTTTCGCTACGCTGCCCGTTTGGCCGTCCGTCTGTCTGTCACCGGCTGTTTTCTCGAGAACCGTAAGAGCTACGGCCCTGAAATTTTCACAGAAAATGTAAAACTTTTGTCACTACAAATATACGACAGTTAAAAGTTAAATGGTATTTTAAAGCGAGCAACGAAACATGTTGAAATACTAGTGTAGTATACACACAATTATATATAGACACTTTAAATTTTCAAAGTTAGTGTTAATTGGTGTATTCTGTAGAATAGACTACACCAATTAGCACTAATATTTAATATAATAAAATTTAAAGGGTGTTCTATCAGTTAATGTAATTTTACTATGTAATTTAGACAATATGCTGTATCTTGGAAACCGTAAGAGCTAAAATCTTGAAATTTTCAAAAACACTAAAACTAAAATATTCTTATACTAAAAAACTTCAAAAGGAAAAATCGCCAAAAATGAAAAAGCCCTTAAAGGAAAAAGGCACCAAAATTAAAAAATCGCTAAAACTCAAAAAATCACCAAAACTGAAAAGATCGCCAAAAAAACTAAAAAAACCAAAAAAAAGTCATTAATACATAAAAACTCTAAAACCTAAATAAT
Source organism: Panzeria rudis (assembly GCA_956483635.1). NCBI lineage: Eukaryota > Metazoa > Arthropoda > Insecta > Diptera > Tachinidae > Panzeria > Panzeria rudis. Next base: position 24,708,150 of record OY101447.1, on the reverse strand, counting down.
CGCTAAACAAAATGTATCATCAAAGTCGAAAAAATCGCCAAAAATGGAAAAAAAATCACAAAAACGAAAAAAGCGCCAAAACAAAAATAAAGTGCCAAAACTAAAAAAAAATCGCTAAAAACCGAAAAGATCACCAAAACGAAAAAATTTCAAAGCCAAAAAAATGGCAAATATAAAAAAATCACCAAAAACCGAAAAAAATTCCCAAAACCGAAAAAAGTGGCAAAACTGAAAAAAGCGCCAAAATTTTAAATAAATCGATAAAATTAAAAATATCGTCAAAAAGTAAAAAAACGTTAAAACAAAAAAAGTCAAATCCAAAAAATCGTCAAAACAAAAAAGGAAAAATTGCTATAAAAAAAGGAACGAAAAAATTAGCAAAGTGAAAAAACCGCCAAAACCAAAAAAAAAATTGCCAATGAAAAAACGTTAAAATAAAAAAAAATTTTATTAAACGAAAAAGTTTCCAAAAATGAAAAAAATGCAAAACCGAAAAGGGATATATGTGTTGTATCCTTCGTGTTCGAATCAAAGTCGTACTTTACTGAATTTATTGCAATTGGTGCAAGGCTTTTGATTTTATTCATAATTCAGTGAGTGAACTGAATTAATAAAAATTAAATTTTCATAAAACAGCCATTTCTGACTTTGTGTTTGTGTTTGCTACTGTTGTATGGAAATTAGAAATTGATCAATTCAGTGCTGTCACTAAATTGTGAATTTTTTTCCAGGTTATATTTATTTATTGTATCTTCAATAAAATTGAACTAACAATAAGTAATCAAATCTTAAATCTAAAATTTTAATTTTTAAGTCCAGCCAATGCCAGACAAAAATATTTGTTTTTAGCGGTTGGTTCTTTAGTTGTTTACGTCTCTCCTGTTCGGCTGAGAGCAAGAGTGTCCCTCCTTCTCAGCCGAGTGTGGCCTCTAAAGTTAATGATGTTTCGGGCTAGGGGATTTGGGTACAACTCAAGTTTTTTATGTATCTTATCACGTGCTTAGAAAACACTGTCTTAAGCAGCGGTACATCTAGATCTTTATGAATTCGTTTGTTTCTGACATACAATGGGAAAGCTGTAATCGTACGGAGTATTTTATTTTGTCGCCTTTGAATTTTTTCTACATTTGATGCCGAGGCAGTGCCCCATAACTGGATACCGTAGGACCATATTGGTTTTAGAATGGAGTTGTATAGAAGAAGTTTAAAATCTAGGCTTATAGTAGAGTTCCTTCCAATGAGCAAATTCATTTCAATGCTCATTTGGGTCACCTTTGCATTTGTGTGGGACTTCCATGTTAGACGACGATCAAGATCAATACCGAGATATTTTTCTTCATTGTGTTGAGGTATAGTTTTGTTATTTATTTGTATAGGTGGGCATGTATCTCTGCACAATGTAAAAGTAATGTGTAGACATTTTTGATTCGTGAATTGTGAATAAAATCAAAAGTTGTACACCAATTTCAATGCAAAAGGTCTCAGTTCTTTTGTAATATATTTACCAATATGCAACTGGAAAAAAACTGGACCGTTGTTGTATCTTTATTTTGTTATAAAGTTTTAAAAACAAAAATGTAAAAAAAAATTATAAAAATTATTTTTTTGTTCAAACTTTTATGATTTCGCCAAAGCTACTGCGCAGATTTAGATATAATGTTTAAAGACTATTTTGTTGTCGAATTGTGAATTTTTTACTTAACTGAATAGATCATGGGCCTCCTCAAGTTCATTTTTGACATAACGGTATATCTCGAAAACTAGAGCTGATAAAAAAAAAACTCTACTTATATCTTTAAAATCTGCACAACATACGTAGTCGGTAACAGCTAAAATTTTTCCGCAACGCGATGTATTGTAAACATGTGTAATTAATTAAAAATTTTATATGATTTTTTACACTTCCTTCTCACTTATATTTAATTTTTAATACTGAATATTTCTGTTAATTATTTTATAATTTGTTTAAAAATAGTCAAAGTCGCTTTAAGCAGGTTTTAAGCACAATTATACAATTTGCTTTAAGAAACTTTGAACCAAATACATTTATTAAGGCCAAAATAGCAAAAGTTACTTTTGTTATTATTGCAACGAGTGTAGACGAATAACTTTGCAAGTCCGCCTATTTGAATACATTTATCTAACATCTAGCAATGTTAAATATTTGTAGAAATAAAGTGAATGGGTTTTTCATTTTACAAAGATCAATTGCAATTAGAATGAAATAAAGTTGAGGCAAATATTAAATATGAACAGATTAATCAAACATTTTTAAGTCATTAATGGTAATAACTGGTTTATAGTTTTAAAACAATATTATATACATACATATGAGATTATATCTAAATAAAAGATTTTTCATTATTAAATACTTAAATTAACCGCCTGTCTATCAATTTCGATGGAATTCTTACTTTCGCACAACATTTTAACATTTTTAATGTAGTTGTAAGAAGGAAAGAATTCCTTCAATATCGATGAACAAACAGGGTATAAATAATGAATAGTTAAAAGATAAAAGTTTAATATATTAAATGCAGAACTGCTTGTAAGTAAAAGCTTTAGTGCTTGCTTTGATATGTTCTAGAAATAAACCTTAAAAGCAGTTCTTATTATGGAGACTTTCGTCTTATATAAGTGTGGTAGAAGGCCTTAAAATATGTTAAAGGAATTTCCAAGGCCGTAATAGCTGTTGTATCGATTGTATGTTCTAAAGTACAACAGTTTTATATATTTTTCATATAACTTTTAATGTAAATTATCCACACACACAACTTTCACAACTGTTTATTTCAAAATAGAGTGTATTTAGTTGTTCATATATTCCTTAAACAAATAATCTTAATGATATGCTCTCTCAAATTGTTCTAAGCCTCTGCCTCAGTAACGTAAACTATTTTTTTATCACTTTCACAGTTTCAGCCACTTTTCAGTTTCGTATCAAAGGCCAATAAGTCAGTGTAAATCTAATGTTTATTAACGCCATTAAAACAACTTAAAAAACACAAATTTTTTCTCAGATTAACATGTCCAGTTTCCAAAGCAAGTAAATACAATTCATTTTGTATGTATGATTTTTTATAAAACTAACCGTTCAAATGACCAGCATTTAAGCACGAGTACAGTCACATTTGATTGCTGCTTAATGGCTTCAGGTTCTAAGCCACTAAAGACAAGTTTTTTAAATATTTAAAATTTAAACTTAAATAAATACATGTGTATTTGCATTTTATTACCGCCATTTATTAACTTTGAACTTCAATAATTATATAAAAATTGTAGAAAAGATTTGTTTAAAGGAAAAAAACTAGTTTAACGTACCTATCTTAAGATCAAAATTACTATTTTTTTTCCTTTTAATTTTTTTATGACATTTAATTATTACTTTCAAAATGGCCTTGTCTGGTTGCGGGTTTGTGTATCATTATTTTTATGTAGGTGTTAAAAAAAGTATTAAGATTAAATAATAAAGTCTTTGTTTAATTAAAAAAACAAGAAAATTTTTTTTGCTTTTTTAAGCATTTACTTTGGCTATTTAAACACTGTGCTACAGCAAAAAATGAATTTTTTTATATAAAATATTTTAAAATCAGCAACTTCTAAATATAAGACAATATTCATAAATTACGCAAAGCACTTAAGGGTTGAAGGTGTTGAAAACTTCTTTAGAAGATTTTATAGGAGTTACTCCGTTGATTTTATGCATTGTTCTAGAGAAAATAGTTAGAAAAAATTAGTGGGAGTGGCATCTCCCATATAATTTTTATCTTATTTTTGAATATCTTTATTTATTTTTTTAATATCTTTGGAGAACTCCTTCGATATTGTGTATTGTCTCTGAAAAATTTTAAAATTGGACAAGTGGGCGTGGCGCGGTGCCTCTCATATAGAGCAAATATTTATTTTGAGATTTCAAAACTAATACCAGCGGACTGATCTTTCTGAAATGTTTACAACGTATTACTGATGGCACTTCCCACGTAGAAGCAACATTTACTTTGAAATATCTTGGAAGTGAAGACAGTCAGAATTTTGAAAATTTTTCGTGAGTATTAGTGTCAAAAACGAGGTCAGTATTATAGAAAGGAGTCAATCTTTCTAACAGATAAGACATTTTTTTTATTATTTAACTTTAAATAAACAAAATTCAAAAATAATTAAATATAGAACTTTTCTTTTTCTTTGCATTTCATCCCAGCACCCCCATGCAAACTAATTATTAATTTCTCTATATCTGCAAAAATATAATAGTGAGACTCTCCAATTTTGATGTGAGCTGCTCTTAGGTTAAAATGAGCTCTTAGAATAAAGTGCAACTTCCAGAAAAATTCCGGTGGTATAGGAGGGAGAGACGGGTACCTTCATACAAGGTTAGGAAGGGTAGTGCTATGCCGCACATCCACTCGGAGACCCAGTTGGATCCATTGTGATAAACCCTATTGGATCCATTGTGATAAACCCCCATACAAAGTAATTATTAATTTTCTTAAATATGCACAACTACAATAGTGAGACTCTCCCAATTTAATATGAGTTGCTCTTTAAATAAAGTGCTCTCTTCAACTTTATGCGGGTTTCTCTGAGTGTGTTTTCAAACAAAAGCCTGTTGGCATTTGGAGATGGTGCACGGGTAATACTCATAGAAAGTAATTTATACTTATCCAACATTTGGAGAGCCACCAGAATGAGACTCTCTAACTTTGATGTTGGTTACTCTGAGAAATAAATAATTTTTCATGCAAAAGCATGTAGGTATAGAAGAAGGAGACGGGTATTTTTTCATTAATATTGTCTTTATTGATAAATTTTAAAATATTTTTATTATTTATCGACAAAATGGAATTATGAAATTATTTTGTTTGAAAACCATTTTGTAGAGCAAAGATTGTTTGCATAACAGACTTTAGGCCACGCTTAAAGGTTTTTTCCTCTGGAAATGTCTAACAGTGGTTTCATAGAGTAAATATTTTCTGCCTTGTCCTCCTCCTCCTGCCGGGCTTAATGATATGAAAAAGACACTCCAAAGAAGTCATCAAAATGTAGAGTTTGCGATCCGCAAGTAGTGCATATTTGGATCATTTCTAAGGATTTTTACATAGGGTTCTCGTTGCAAGAAGTTCCCTTTTTCGAGTCCTAATCACCGAATTGGAAGTGAAGTTAAGAAATATTTCCTTTTTTGCGTTCTATATTAATTTAAACGCAAAACGATGTTTGTATATAAATTTCAGTAAATAACTGTTAATTTTTAGACGAAAATTAGTTAATAAATTTCTTTAAAAAAAACGAATTTTTAAAAAGTATGGTGGGTATTTTTTAAAACTATAAAGGAATTATATATTTTTGTGTGACTAAAATAAATTTTGACTTGCTTTTCTACTAATTATCTGCATTTTGGAATATCGATTCATTGGAAGCAACGAAAATGTAGTTCCTCAAAAAGTACTTCCAATTTTTTTATTGTGTTGTTAAATAGTGGCTTGCTTGGGTTATTAAATAAAAATTTTCTGCCTAGCTACCTCTTAGTAGACTCAAAAAATTTTCTTCGCAACCTGGCATTATGACTTTATTCATGAGAAGTAACCAGGCAAAAAAATCTTAAACTCATCAAGGCCACACAAGTTTATTTGCCCAGAGAAAGAAACGAACGTTCATTCCATTTCAATATGGAAATAGTGCTCATGGACATTATTTCTCAATTTCTATGGATATTGTTTCTTTTTCTACGTGGATATAATGTCCATGGATATTTTATTTCATTGCATACCACCGATACAAGCTTTGCCAAATTCAAGCAAATTTGAAGTAGTTCTCACTGTCAATAACTATAAATAAAAATTATAGATTATATTTTATATGCGGTGTCTTACAATGAAGAGATACGGCGGATTGATTTGAATTCACCTATGCGCGCGCTTTATTAATCCACCTTGGTATTAACTACCGAGTAAAAAGTTGCTGCAATAGAGTCAAACCTTGGTTCAAAGGAAAGGATTCTAAAGTTTTTAATATACTAATACTTTAATGGTAAAAGAAAAGATATTTTTTTCTCGATATGTACACCCTTTTATGATTTTCGCGCTTATAACTCTTGCTTACAGCGAAGCACGTTATATTAAAAGAGTCTTTGCCTCACACTTAGCGAATCTTGTAAGAAAACATTTGTGAAATTTTATCAAAATTAACACTCAGAATTTAAAATATATGTATACTAACATATATAACTGTCATGGCTATGGTGTGAGTCTATAAGTTCTGGAGTTATGATGAATTGTATATGAAACAACAGATTCTTAGTAGCAATGAACAAAAATTTATAGGCAATGTAATCGTTTTCATGAAAGATATTTCATGAAAAAAGGCCAACGAAAACACAAATTACTTTTAAAAACATTATCTGAACACTTACTATGGGCTTCTTTAAGGAAGATATTAAAAATAAAAATGCGAAAGCTAAAAAAAATTACAATTTGTATACAAAATGCTAGTGGCCACACAAGAGATATTGTAAAAGGTGTTTAAGTAATTTCTAAAATAAAAACTTTTATTCTTATATTTATAGAACAAAAAAATCCTGGGGAGCCTAATCGGTACGATAATATGATAAAATCCAATATTTAGTTTTATGTCATACTTAGTTAAGGCCCTGATTCACCATCCTACACGATCGTACGATTCATTCACAGGAAAATCTGATAGAATTTTTCAGATTTTCCTGTGAATAAAATAAAGTGTGCTGTAGGTGCCACACTATCACACAAAAAAGATTCAAGAAGATTGTTGCTTTATTTAGCAACTAGCCCAACAATACTGACCACATAGAAAATACTAGTGTATGAAATCGAAAAAAAAAATTGCAAATCGGACAGAATTTTCAAAAAATCTGTCACACATATTCAGTTTTAAGCCAAACTATTATACATTTTGACCACACATGAGTTTTTTGACAGATCTAGCGACTTAGTCTGATACTGAATCATGGCCTTTAATGATATGAAAAAAGTTAACAAATAATATAAGTGCTTGTGTCTTAAGTCTTTTGTTTCAAGCACCACGTTAGCTTTTGTTTTTAATTAAGTTTGAAAAAGGTTTTTAGTATTGCGTACAGCACCAAACAAATATCCTCATATAATGCAAATAAGCAGATAGATTTATGCTAAAGGTCATAAAATGGCATGAACACAATATGACTCTCAAGACACACAATAATTTTTTGGAAAATAGTTTAAAAATAAAATCTGTGTACTAAATACTTAACAAAGGTTTATACAAACTATTTTTATTAATGGAATATTTCAAACTAAGCAAGAAAAAGAGATAAAAATTTGTTTATTGTATTGTTGATGTCTATTTTATGATCCAAGTTTATGTCTTAGCTCTTTTGTTTACGTTATGCAAGCTTAAACTTTTCAAGAAAATTAGTGAAGAAAGAAACTTTCCCATAATAAATTGGAATTAACAAATAAAATGTGTATTTAAATTTAGTGATATTTACATTCTTGAAAAAGAAAATATATAAAATTTTACTTCCTCAAAATTAATAAAATAAATATGTTTTGAACAGTGTTTTTATTTTTCTATCTTTTTATGATTTCCTTCTCTTTAGCAGTTAAATGTTGTGGTTTACTGACTATTTTTATGGTTGAATAAATTTTCATTTTCATAAAGTTAGTTAGAAAAATTAAGACAAAAACAAGTTTGTAATAATTTTTTTGTTGTAAAAGATGACACTACCGGTGTTGGTGGTATGGTGATGATACCACTATGTACTGAATAATAAAAAAAATCAAATATATGCATGACCCTCTAAAAAGCCACTTGTAGTTATTTTAACCTGTTTTATTTTTTGCTACATTTCAAGTTTCATGTGGTAAAAGATATCAAATGATTTTGTTAGTAAGAGGCTTGAAAAAAAATTCCTGGCAAAAGAAACAAAATCAGTGAAATGAAAACCCAACAAAATGGAAAATATATTAGCAAACTTGTTTAGATTTATTTCCATTTTTGATTATATATCGTATATAGTTACGAGACTTCATATATAAATATAAATGTAGATACATCATACATACATGCATGCACATAAATAAAAATATCACTACATACATTAAGACAATTATTTTGCACAAAAAAATTTTAATGAATGAAAGCAAAATAGAATACATTTTTATATACATTTTTAGTAAGAAATTATAAAAAAAAGAGAAAAGAGTTATATATATTTCTTTTAATTTCTTGCCAAAAATTTCTAAGATTTTAAAATTTTGTGGGTTATCTTGTTTTATTAATCATGTATTTACAATAAAAAAAAACTTTCTCTGTTTGTTGAAAGAATTTGTATTTAAAGTTCAAACGTCTTTTTATGTAAATCTTTAAAGAAGTTTCACTTGTTTCTGTTTTGTTTTTTAAACTTGTAATTAAAACAAGTTGTTGTTTAATTTAAATCTAAAAAAAAATTAATATTTATTTAATAATGTCAGGGTTGTTTGGCTATTTGTTGTTTAGAAAACTAAAGCAAATAACACTGTACAACAAAAAAATATACATATATATATGGTATGAATATCGACGTTTTAGTTCATTTTAGGGCGAGTTAAAGTCTCTCCTTACCTTTTCACATAGTTATCGTGAATCGGCATAGAAGGTTTTTAAATCTTACGTTTAAGGTACTCGTATAAGATATGTTGAGCAGTTTTATGTAAAACACCACGATAACAATTTTTCTGAGACATTGTGTTCCTCCAACACTTCGTTGTATGCGTCATTTTGTCCCCTTGTTACAAAATCGGCAAAAGAAACTTCCGTTCAGCGATAATGTAGCGGGCAAAATGTTCTACAAAAATATTTTCCATCAAATTCTATTATAGGTTTTCAAAGAGCTTTAAGCTCCAGACTCAACTTGAACGTCAGAAATCATTCAAAACTTAAAATATGTTTAAGAGTTAATTTCGTACTTTGTCGCAATTAGTAGTTGCACCCCTTTTGCACATAAGGGTGCAACTACATTAACACTTTGGTGCAAAACACCACGATAAATATTTTTGTGACACATCTTAACCCTCTAATTTTTTGTTGCATGGGCCTTTTTGCACCTTTCTTCAAAAAGGGAAAAAACGTGTTTTTTTCAGTGAACAAATTGTTTAAATCTATAAAACATTTTGTCTAAAAATATTTACAAATTGTAAACAAAACTATTTACTAAATCAAACAAAAAGATTTACTGGATTTTCTAAAAATATCAAACAATATTTTTTTGGAATTTAGAACATAATTAGTCTAAAAATACTAGCAAATATTAAACAAAATAGTTTACTTAATCAAACAAAATATTTACTGGGTTTTTTGTAAAATATCAAACAAAATGTTTATCTGACGCATCATCATCATCATCATCCATTAAGCATTTATGAAATTTCATTTTGTTAAATGTGTTAAAGTCTGAGTGTTTATCTAGAGACTCGAAAAAAATGAATGAGAATTAATGCAACGACATTAACGAATTGATTCACTCAAAAATCTTGAGTAAACAAACTTGGCACAATCACATTTCTTTTGCTATCATTGTTGTTGTTGTTATTTGTGTGTATGTTGTCATGGGGGTTGTTTTTTTACGACACAGTTTTTCTTGTTGTTTTTAGTGTTTGCGTCCTAAATAAGAGTCAAACAAACAATTCATTGATTATGTAAAGAAAATTTACTGAAAATTAAATTTATTTTTAGACAAACTTTTGTTTGAAAATTTTTTGGTGATAATATTTTCTGTGTACTGAATGCGTGTATACACGAACTGTGCATTTTAAAATTAAAGTATAGTAACGCTACAGATAACGCGATTAGTCTATAGACGAATGTAAAATGTACACCAAGGAGAACTAGGACTAGTCCAAAGGTAACCCAAATATCTGGAGAAAATATGTTCGATTTAACACTACGATGTCCTGGGGCTAAACCATATAACCCACCTTTGCACTACATCGGAGTAGTCTAAAATTACTCTATTTTACTCCTTGATGGAGCTCTCAAGTGTGCGTGTTGAAATTGTTAAAACGCGAACAGTTGTCGCTTAAGCTGAGATCGCACTGGCGTCGCAATGGACCGATTTGCGTCGGTTCACTGCAATAAAGCCATAGGTAACAAAACAAAATGGCCTTATTTCTCAATTAATCGCGAAATAATGTCATACTACTACTTAACTACCACTGTGGTGTAGTTCAATTATGCCTTTTTTTTTGTTAATTGGTTAATTGGTTGAAAAGACCATTTCCTTCCTTACCTATGGCTTTATTGCAGTGAGCTGGGGTAAATCGGCACATTGCGACGATAGTAGTCTTCAAACTACTTTATGTCACTACTCGATGGAGCACTAAAGTGTTCGTGTTGTAACGATTGCAGTCGTTAAAACGCAAACACTTGTCGGTTAACAAGAAGCTATGGTTTGCAAATGAGAAGATCCATGACTGCATTACATAGGACCATGTTGTAACTACTCCATTTCATCTAAAATAGACAACGTAGTCCAATATTATCTGTAGGGCAATAATTTTAAAATAATTTATATGGTGCATTATTTTTGAAGCGGACAACACAAAAAAAAATTTTGTCCAAATTCCTTGATATTTGGCACAACTACAGTTCTATTAGGTATAAATGTGTATGCAAAATAATTTGTGTGTATAATGCTTATTTGTCGAGTTATGGGCTGCGAAAGTGTTGCCGTTTTTTTAATTTTTTTTATTTTTTCGAACTAGAAAAAAATGAAAAAAAATTTTAATAATCGATTTTTATAGGAAATCGTTTGATCTTTTCAAAAAAAAATATTTAATTAAATTAATTTTAAAATCATGATCAAAACCGGAAATGACCAATTCAAATTAAAGTATTTCTAACTTTGACCTGTTCTATTCATTTAAGTTTTTCATTAAAATTAGCCCAGGATGTCTTCATTATACATACTAAAACAATTTGATAATGGAATCTCTATAAGTTTAAAAGTTGTGCAAATTTCTTTACATTACCCCCAGCTTTTGGTCATTGTTATAGACAGTCGGTATAAGATATCATGTAAACCTTACGTTTAATATATTAGGTGTGTTCAGTACTTTTATGTAAAACTGCATGAGAAATTTGAACCCTCTAGAGCTTCGCTGTATGGGTCTTTTTTTACCTTTTCTTAAAAAGGGGCAATAAACTCCCCTTCCAAGGAGAGATAGCGGACTGAAATATCCTACAAAAATTTTTCTCATAAAATTTTATTGTAAGCCTTTAAAGACAATAAATTTCTTAACTCAAGTTTAACGCCAGAATATTGCATTTGAAGTTTTATACTGATCGGATTATTCGTTTAGAAATGGCTAATTTATTTCTAAAATATTTTGACCTGCGTTGGGACCTTAAAGAACTTCTCCACATATTGAATTCAATTAATATTTAGAAGTAATATTCTAGAAAAAAGTAACTTTTTTATAAAAAAAATCCTGAGCTGTGAAAAAGATAAATTGTTAGAAAAAATGTACACAGAAAAAACCAAATTTAATTTTCAGTAAAGAAATTCAATGAACAAGTAAATAAATATTTTGGTTAGAAATGGACCTACAACAAATTTGTAAATACAGCAAAAAATGTCTCAACAATTTCATTGAAAAAACTGTTTTTTTTTTTCAGTGAACAAATTCTCCAAATCTATAAAACACTTTTTCTCAAAATATTTACAAATTTTAAACAAAATAATTTACTAAATCAAACAAAAATTTTTACTGGATTTTCTGTAATATATCAAAAAATAATTTTGTCTGAATTTATAATATAATTTGTCTAAAAATACTTGCAAATTCTAAACACAATAGTTTACTGAATCAATCATAATATGTACTGTATTTTTTGGAATATATCAAACAAACTTTTTGTATGAGTCAATAAAGACTTTTTTAATATTTTTAACTTTTAAATAATAACATCATCATCCATTAAGCATTTAAGAAATTTCACTTTGCTAAATGTGCTCGACTCAGTATTTTTATCTAAAAACTCTAAAAAATTTATTAGAATTAACGCAACAACATTAACAAATTGGTTCACTCATTAACTTGTCAGTATACAAACTTGTTGCAATCGTATTCCTTTTGTTACCTTTGTTGTTGTTGTTATTTCTGTGTATATCTTCATCCGATTTGTTTTTTTACGACACAGAAAATTATTATTTGTTGTTCTTGTTGGTGCTTTCATCCTAAATAAAAGTCAATCAAAAAATTCATTGATTCAGTAAAGAACATTTACTGAAAATTAAATTTTATTTTAGACAAACTTTTGTTTGAAAATTTTTTGTGATAATTTCTTCTGTGTATGTGTTATTATTTAACAATTGTATGAGTCGCTTGAAAACAAAACCATTATGGCAAAAATCGATGTATTTGGTAAAAAAAAATATAAAAAAAAATTAAATAAAATCCAATTTTTACTTTACGCAGTGAAGCTATTATTTGTTATTAACTAATAACTAAATAAATAAAATTACAAACAAAAAGATTACTCAAATATTTTAATACAATTCAAAAATATTTGTATAATACTTTTTATATTAAATTACATTAATACTTGTAACCTGGTCTAATATATGGTCTAGACCAACTCAAAATGCACACGTACTGCAATTAATTTTATTAACGCACCACTGCACTTTTTGTATTCGTAACGGCATGAAAATAAAGCCAACAACAAAAACTCCATGCAACAAAAGCTGGCTAAAATAAATAAAATGTTTTTAAGCCAAAAAAAAAATTCCAAACAAATAATTCAGGTTTCTTCTCAAGCAGAAACTGCGCAAATAAAACGAAAAACAAACAAACAAACAAGAAAATCAAATTGTTTATGAAAGGTTGTCAAATTCAATATTTGTATAAGAAAAAATATTTCGAAATTTGTTTTTCAGACCCACATATGTACGTCTGCTATACATATGGAAGTAATTAAAAAATTTTTGAAAGCAACTCCTTAAAAAATATTCACAATGAATCATACATTTAAAAGAGCCTTTTAAAGCTCTTTAGCAAGTTCATTTAGACTTGGCTTCAAAAGCGTCATTAAATAAATTAGTACACAAAGAGAAAAGACATGCTTGTGTTATGGTTACGATAACCATATTATGGTAGTAGTAAACGAAGTATGGTTGTAGCAAACATACTTTAGTTGTGTTTAAATATTTTAACCATAACTATAGACATGATAAAAATTTCTTTTTTATATATGTGTATTAGATTATTGCCACTTGAAATAAATTGCAACATGTTTGGACTTCAATCATATTTTTATACTTTTGTAATCATAGTGTGACTAAAAATCCATCTAAATAAGTATAGTATTTATCAAATAATAACGCTTACATTCATATGCATCATGTGGTGCTTTTATATCGTTGTAGTTAGCAGATTTATTACATAATAGTTCTCGATTAGCTTTCCCATGTTCTAAAATTAACTTGACCATTCAAAGCTTATGGCCACTAAATAAATGATGCCTTTCCTGGATATTATCATGCGAAGTGGTCTCTATGATCGACCTCATATTATATTTAATGTTTATAAATTTCACAGTTTATTATTTTTATTAGTAACAATAAAAATTTTTGTTGCTGTACTTTTAAGGTCACTTATTTAAATGCAAACTTGTCAGCCATTGATCACCTTCTTTTTTATAAAGTAAAAACAATAAAAATTCAAATATCGTGTTTAATGAAAAATTTACCACGCATCGTAAATTGATTTCCATTTTTTAGTGAATCACAGTTGTTTTTTAGTTTTGGCTTGTGAACAATTATTACGTAAAAAGTTGTTCAGACAACAGAAGAATTTTAATTTGTAGGCTTTTAATCAAAGTATGCAAATAAAACCTTCAAAAATGAATTGCAAACAATAATTTGATCTGCAGTGTGTTTAGAATAGTATATGATATTTTTTAACCCTCTGCGAATGACGCCGTAGTCTAGCAGACACCAGTGAACAGAACACATTGTTTTACGCTATAATTATACAAATATCGATTCTGTTGTTTTCAGTATCTTCTTATTACGTACTCATGTGTATGTTAGTGCGAAGAAAGCAATTGAAAGGAGCACACGCATTGATGTGAGCATACAAGTGTCTACAAGTCTACCACGTCAGTATTCAGTTAGACCTGACACAAATACGTTATAACTTTTTATTAAACCATTGATATTATCTCTTTTTCTGTATATAGATAAGTTTAGGTATAAGCTAAAATTAATGTTAAAAAAATAATATAAGAAGTATTTTTTGTTTTTGTATGAATGTAAGTTTTTTAAGGTTAATTTATGCCATGCCAATAATATTATTTTTAATAATATTTCTCGTTTTGTTTTCAACAAAAAATTACAATATATAACAAACTACTACATTAAACTAAAATAAAAAATATTTTCAGTGGGTTTACAAACAGAACTTGGAAAAAATAAGCAGTCGAAATATTGTCTAGTGTACTGCCACGTCAGTGGAATTGTGATAATGAAGTCATGTCAGTCGCAGAGGGTTAAATATGTTTAAGGAAACTTGCTAAAAAAAACTCTAAAGTAGATTTTTATTTTTCTAAATTGCACAATGGAACAATTTTAAATAAATCGAACTTGATAACTTTCTTGGGGTTTTGCAAAGGGGTAAAAAATCGAAAGGAAGGACTCTATATATCGGAAGTGTTATCTAGAATTTGATGTTGAATCAAAAAATCACAAATAAAATGAAGCTGCAATCAAACCATTGATAGCGACATATACTGGGCTGACTTCCGGCAGCCCCTCTATATAGCAAACTATAAAACCTTCTTGCAACTTCTCAAACTTTCTGAAATGGTGTTGTGTCTTTTTATCTTAAACTATACTGCATGATTATTGGATCAAGCTCTACTGTAATGTGTCGGTATGCGTAAGATTTTTTAAGGCGGATTAATTTTATCAGGTGGTGTTGATTCTAAAACAATTACAACATTACAATAGCATTTTACATCTACCCTATGTCATCATATACAAATTTTGATATACGAGGCTCGAATTTGCGAAAAAAAAATGTAGAGCAGCTGTGCATGAAAATTTTTCAATTTTGCTTAAAAAATATATTTTTTATCATTGCGGTCTGAATAATTTCGAAACTATTGAGTTTGTAGAAAAATAATATTTAAGCAGCTAAAGGTAGTTTCAAGTTTTTTGTGGCTCTTGTAATAAAATTGGACAACCAGTTTCCAAGTTATGATAATATCGGTGGAGTAGCCTCAAAACTCGATTTTTTGCAAAAATTATGTGATTTAACTTTATTGTGAATAAAATCAATGGATGGATTTTCTTGAAATAAATTTTATTTTATTTGTACTATATGGGTCTTATGGTCAAAATCTTAAAATGGTAACATTTTGCCATTTTCGATTTTTTATGAAATGTTAAGAAAATAAAAATTTTCCAATTTTGAAAAAATATATATATTCTTCATCATTGCGGTCTGACTAATTCCGAAACGATTGAGTATATAAAAAAATAATGTTAGTACAGCTTAGAGATAATTTTATTTCAAGTTTTTTAGTGGTTTTTGTAATTGGACACTCTATTTCCAAGTTATGATAAAATGAATGCAGTAGACTCTTCAAATATCCAAAATTTTAGAAAAGAAAAAAATATTCATAGAATATAAAATTTTGGCTTTAGTAGTACTCCTTGGCATTTTTTTTTATTGTTGCATAGTGCATAAAATTTATTTGAAATTAAATCATAATTAAATCATTAAGTCATAATTATTTACAATGAAATGTAACGATGATTTTTCATTGATTCACTAAATTGAATCTATAAGTTTAATTAAATACGATAAAAATTGATTTTACTATGAAACAGGATTTTATGGATTCAATATTGAACAATTTTGTTTTAACAATGAAAAATGTTAAATCAAAATTTTTTACATATAATGCAAAGTTTGTCAGCTTATTACATTTACACAAAACTAATGTAAAATAAACAACAACAAGAGCACAACAGTGCGTTGTAGCTATACTAATGCAAATAAACACCAACACAATTAAAAAAACTAATTCTTTCTCGCCGGGCACGAAGGTACATTAATAATTTCCCGTTTAAAATTAATATGAAACAATGGTAACTTTAAATAAAGTCTGTACTTTGAAATTATTTCCAATCAACATTACGACATGTCGACTTTACATTGGTATTTATTTCTCTGTGTACCCGACCACTAGTTGCCAAATTCTGTTGTATATGTTGTAAAATTATGTGCGGCGAAATATATTGTAAGTCATACTTTTACTGTAGAGTGCTTAAAAGATTCTAAGGTGAATATTTTGTAATTTTCTTTCACAAACTTAAAAACTTTTAGTCGCTTTTCAAACAGGCTTTTCAAATATGTATAAGGCAATCGTTATTTATCGAGGGCTTATATTCAAACACTAACTTTTTTATTAGGACAAAATATCGTTTCATTCTCGCATTAAAAAGGTTTTGCACAAACAATCTTCTAATAATACAAATCCTTATAATATAAGCTGTCAAAACTGTTGAGTATTAATGTTCAAAAACTTTAATAAAGAGAGAACGAAACGAATTTTGACAATCCTAAAAAAAAACTAGTGTTTGTAAATAGCACTATTTGAATGTAAGGTCTTGGTATACTGTTCTTTCAACAATATAAAATCGTAATAGAACATTGATACTTTCCTAAGAATTTTTAAGGTTTTTTTTTTAATTTTGTTTGTATGAAATACAAATTTACTTTAAATAAATACAGTGAAAGAGTGAAGTTGTATTCGTATGCTTTAAAAAAAGCATAAAACTAGACGGTATTCTCTAAATAATCACTTATACATTAATATTTCTAGAAACCCATCAAACATAAAGGTTTAGACTGAATAAGAATATTGAGATGGTTTAAAAAATATACAACATAATAATTTTTGCGCAAACATTTTTTAAGTTTACTTACTGTAACGTCTACGGCCACTATGAAACAAACAAAGTGTCATCTTTTCCATAAATGTATCACTTTTAAAGCCGTCACATTGCCCACTAATGGAATGTCGTAAGGTGCGTGATTCATATTGAATAAACCTAGAAAAGAATATGTTTAAGGCCTCAGAGATCGTTCGTAATGAATAGTTATAACTAGACTTATGTCGAACTTGTTCAGTTGTTTAGTTTAGACACAAACCTATGATCAAACCCGCATAATTTAAAGAGTTTGATCTTAGGTTTGTATTATCAGCGAATAACTGAACGAAATGGAAAAAGTTGAGCCATAATGTCCATCGTGCTTGGGCAAAAAAGCCATTTTCAAAGTTATCATATTGTTCATGGACATTATGACATTCTTCGTTTGGCATAATCTCCATGGAGATTCTGACATTGGACATTATTATGGCATGTAACATATTTTAAAAAATTTGTAAGATTAAATAAGTTTTATATCGAAAAGTAACAATATCTATCCATAAATAAATGGTTAGGTAACACTGGTCTGCAAAAGAAGAAAAATTCCGAGCCATTAAATAAAAATATGTAGAATATATAAAGTTTAATGCGCTAAATATAAAACCATTTTCAGTTTTTTTCTATCAGGCAGAGATTTTTTTATGGTTATTTATGGCATTTTATAATATGGCAACCGAAATAGGGCAGTCACGCCAATATATTTCATCATAACTCGAAAACGATTTGCTCGATTTAAATAAATAAAGCGCCAGAAGATGTGAAATAAAATTAACTTCAAGCCAGCTATATGAAGCTTTTTTATATTTTCAACTGTTTGGGTTTATTCAGAAATTAGCGGCGATAAAAATTTCCTCTCATGCAAAATTACATATTTATTTTTCAAAAGCTCATAAAAAATTAAGAGGGCAAAAATTTTCCATTTCGTCATTTATCAGAAAGCGAGGTATATTAGCAGGGCTCGGACTTTCATGCAACCATAAATTGATTTTAAGCGCTTAACAAATGCAAAACTAAAATAATATGAAAATATTTTTTTTTAATTTTTTATTATTATTAGAGAAAAAAACATAAAACAAACATAATTTGATCTATTATTTAATGCAACCGAACTTTAGTTGCGTTGCCGGTCGGTAGCTGAAAATTAATGGTTGCCATAAAGCCACTAAATAACAACTGAAATTGACAGCTCTCCATTGCCAGTTGCCACCAGTAGTAGTTACCATCCATAATCGGCCTATTAATATTTTTTACAAAAATTGAGAAACATGCTTTAACAAAATTTTTATTACTCCATAATATGCATTTATTGCCAAAATATGCAAAAATGTGCACTTACCACCAAAATAAGCAAAAATATGCAACTACAAATCAATGCCAAACTACTAAGAATTTGATAGTTCGCATAGATAATTAGTCAATACCTCTTTATCTATCACCACAAAAACATGCATTTGCATGAAAGTCCGAGCCCTGCATATTAAGAATAAAATAAGCCATATATTATTAAAATCAATATCAATATCAATTTTGTTCACAAATAAGTGAAGAAACTCAATTGATAAAAATCACAATTTCCATACAACAGAAAATTTTTAGTTTGTGTGTGTGTATGTATGTATGAGTCTGTATGTGTGTGTGTGTGTGTGTATATGTGTTGTATGAAAATCGCAAATTTTTGTCAATTAAGTTCCCTCACTAAATTTCGAATAATATCGACATTTGTCCACCGATTTTGATGATTTATGGCTTATTTTATGGCTTATTTTATTTATCTTTCTGATTTTTTTTATGAGTTTTTGAAAACAAAAAAAAGTTTAGCATTGCATGAAAAAACTAATTTTCTGTCGCTAGTTTCTGAATAAGTCCGAAACAGTTGGATATATAAAATAAATTAAGGAAAGTGGAACTTTTGCTCGTACACGAAGGGTTCCGCACGAATACTTATATATCCCTTTTCGTTTTTTTTTTCATATTATTTATTTCAGTTTTTTTATTTTTTTTAACTTTTTTTCGTTATTTTGGCGCTTTTTACATTTTGCTGATTTTTTTCAGTTTTTCTTTTGGCGATTTTTCGTTTTTTTTAAGTTTTGGCGAATTTCGGTTTTTTGTGATTTTTTTAGTTTTATCGTTTTTTTTTGTGTCTTGACACTTTTTCGTTTTGGCGATTTTTTCGGTTTTTTGCGATTTTCTTCGTTTTGGCGCTTTTTTCGTTTTGATCATTTTTTCTATTTTTGGCGATTTTTTTCGATTTTGATGATATTTGTAGTTTTAGCGATTTGTTTAGGTTTTAGTGCTTTTTTTCGTTTTGACGACTTTTTTCGATTTCTGGCGGCTTTTTTAGTTTTTTTTGGCGATCTATTTGTGATTTTTTGCGTTTTAGCGATTTTTTAATTTTGGTGCTTTTTCTTTTAAGCGCTTTTTTCATTTTGGCGATTTTTTCTTTTAGCGTTTTTTAAAATTTCATGAGCTTGCCTCTTACGGTTACCAAGATACAGAAAATTGTATAGATTGCATAGTAAAAATTACATTAACTGATAGAACACCCGTTAATTTTTGTTGTTTTAAATATCAGTGTTAATTGGTGTAGTCTATTCTATAGTTTACACCTATTAACACTAACTTTGAAAATTTAAAGTTTGTATATATATGTGTCTGTATTTCAACATGTTGCGTTTCTCGCTTTCGAACACCCTTTAATTTTAACTGTCATATATTTGTTCTTGTAGCTGCCAAAGTTTTACATATTCTGTGAAAATTTCACGTCCGTAGGTCTTACGGCTCCCGAGAAAACAGCCTGTGATAGACAGACGGGGTAAAACGGGGAAAACAACAGGGTTCTTTTACACGTTTGGTGTACGGAACTCTAAAAAGGTAATATTATTCCGCATTTGTTGGTGGTGTTTTTGTTCGAATTGGACAAGCAGTTTTCGAGTTATGGTGAAATATACTGACGTACCTAGTGGAAATATTAGTCATGGGCATGACTAAAAAGAATTTGAACTGATAGAAAAAAGCTGAACACGGATTTAAATTTAGCGCACTGTACATTATATATTCCAAATATTTTTATTTAAGGGCGATCTTTTCTGCCAACCAGTATAGTTCTTGTAAACAAAATCGGTTCTTTACTTAAGGTGCGTTTTCACTTGGCAAATATTTGCCCAAAAAAAAAACGTAACTACATATCTAAAAAAATTTTGGAATTAAAGGAAACACAATTTTAGCTTGTCTGTTGTTCATGTTTTTTTTCGGCAAATATTTGCCAAGTGTGAACATACCTTTAGTATGTCATAACTTTCAATGAACATATTTAGTTGGCTCGAGTCCACCAGAGAATGAAAATGTTTGAAATTGTTTTTAATGTTAATATGACCAAAGAAGAAAGAAAAGTGCATTAGACTACTAGCTGGAGTGACACCTGGACATTCCATAAAAAAAGTCTACTTTTCGTCACGTTATATCACGATGCAATTACGCTTGTACATCGATTAATAATATCGGTTGTTAATGTTCGCTGGGTAACATCTATTAAAAAAAAATACAATAGTTTTTTAAAATTTCGTTATTTTGTTTGTGGCAAGAAGCACAATTTCAGAGGGCATAACAATAAAACCATGCAAATCCCTCAAACGTTTTATTTTTTATATTTTTTCTCCTTATTACTGCTGATCTTTTGTATATATATTTTTTTCTTTACATTTTGTTAGCAGCACTGTTACTTAAAGTTTATATTTCAGCATTTAGTCACACTCATGGTTTGGACAACATTATTTTTATATACGAGTAGTTAAAATGCTCCTTGGTGGCTTTAGGTTCTTCAGTTCATACCGTTTATGTTTCTTTCTTTTCATTTATCTTCTGTTTTGGCAAAACGAAGCAAAAACATAAATATTTTGTTTGTTTATTTGGCCATAAGAAGAGTTGGTTTGAGAATAAGTGAGTGTGTGTGTTCTTTTTTCTTCCTTTCTTTAGGCTATTAAAGCTAAAAACTTCTATTGCATTTAAGAAAAAGGGTTACTGACATGAACCTTGAATAAAATAAAGAAAGAACAACACTTAAACTTATTCTCTCTTCTTTGTCGTTGTTTCTTTTGTATTTTTGTATTTTTGCATGTTTTTGGTGATTTGTTTCTCCTAGGTCTTAACAATTTGTCTGGTAACGTTTTTTCCTCTTTCTTTTTTTGCTGATATGCCTTTTCTTATTTTTACCAAACAGCTGCTTTCTTCAAATAACTTATATTAAAAAAATTAGCTTTCTTACTTGCAAAATAAAATATTCTGTATTATTATAAACATTGAACTCTTTTTGGTTACAAAGTACACATTTAATTTGTTGTTTTCTAGCTCAGATCATATGACTGTCAACTGAATTTTATATAACATTTTTTTTTAGCCAGTTAACCATGAATAGGTGCATACATTCGAAAATGTTTGTAATGTATGTAAAATGTATGTAAATATGAATATTCATTTATCTATATTAATCGATCTTTTGTATTTAACTTCAAGATGAAGGTCAAAAGGTGTTTTTGTATCTTAGAAGAAAAAAAAAACAGTCTGATTATTTATTATTGCTTGAGTAAAACAAAAACTAATCTAGATCATGTGCATGAATAACACAATAAAGTAATAAAAAATAATAAAGTACTCGTGTTTTGTAAATAAGAACATAAAAAGTTATTAGATTACAGAAAAAAGAGAAACGTACATATATTGAAAACAAAAGACTTAAGACACAAACTTTTTACATTACTTACAAGTAGAATCGACCGCAGAATGAATAAATAAAGTTCGTTTTTTTTTTTAATTAGAAAAAGTCTGGTTTTGTTTTTATGAAATTTAGAACAGCAAAAGATTTAGAGTTAAGGTTTTAAAAGTATTGAAATTGAGTTCTTGGACGTGCAATTTAGACGTGATAATTAAAATTTATTACCTATGACCTAAAATCTTTTAGAAGATTGTACTTCACTTAAAACAAATTAGAGAATTTAGAAAGAAAAAAATTGAGTATAGTAATTATAGTGAAACGTTAGAGTTTGCTTAACAACAAACTTTATTAATTAGAAAGCAGCACTCACGAAGATGCATAAAAGCTTAAAAGCTATTTACTTGACATAAATAAAGCTTAAGTACACTGTTAATGAAAGATAAAAATGTGCATATAAAAATACATAGCACTCATACCACTACGAAATGAAAGTGATGAATGGAATAATTCTCGTATTAATTTTCATTAAGTAGTTCGGTTAAACAGTAGTTTATCAATTCTAACAACTGATGGTCACCTAAAAATAGAAAAAAGCATACCCATAAATTATGGTACGATGTCGTTGAGGACGTTGAAAACAGTGATTCTTACCTTCTGTTTTTGTATTATCAAGATGCAACAATCTCTTATCAGCGTCTTTCATGCATTTCGCCACTGTTCAGGTGGCTTGGTTGTATGTTAATTTAAATCTAACCATCCAGCGAAAACTTATGGCGTTTTTGTAATCAGTAGTACTGTTTTAATGGACTACAATGTAATGAGTGGTACTTATTTATCTTGTTACTATGCTTCAATTTAGAACTACTATGTACTTAGTTTTTAATAAAATGAGTACGTATTTGTCTCATTATCTGAAAGTAGTTATAATTTGTGGTTGTTTTAATAAAATAAGTAGAGCATGTGCTTGTATATCAAAACTAACTTTTTGCGCTTAAACTATTAAGTCAACAATAGCTGAATGAGTAAAGTTCTTATCTTCAAATCTAAAAGAGCACAGGTTTGTATCCCAACTGGGTCAAATAAAAGTTTTAAAAAACCGAGTTTGAACAAATATAAATAACTCAGGCTTACAAATCTTAGATCACAGCAAATAAAAGTTGTTTATTATGTAATTTGGGGTGCTAAGTAAAAATCTGTAGTCGATTTTCTTATTCTAGTTTTCGACATATAATTTTTTTCAAAAAGTAAGCAGTTGCACAACAAATGTTAATATAACTGGAGAACGGTTTGTGATATTCAATTAAAACAAAAACCAAAACTCGATAACAATATTATCTTCAAGTCATGCTGACATTGTTTTTTAATCTGCTCAGTAGTTTCAGAGGTATTGTGGGGAACTTATGCCAAAAAATATATATCTTATAAAAATTTTTCTTTCTACAACCAATCTTGAAAAACGAAGCTTCGAACCGAAATCAGCGGCTCCAATAACGTTACGATTTATTCTCATCGGCTACACGAAAAAAACATGGTTGAGGCAACCATAATCGAAGAGCAACATCCTATGTTTGAGTATATGGTTTAAAAAATCTGTTTTACATGTTACATGGTTAAAAATAACCATATATATGGTTCAAAGCTACCATATATGGTTCAAAATTGCAATATATGATTTGAAATAACCATATATATGGTTCAAGATAACCATATATATGGTTAAAACTACAATATATAATTTGAAATAAACATATATATGGTTCAAAACAACCATAATATGGTTCAAAATTATAATATTTATATGGTTCAAGACAACCATATATATATTGTTCAAAATTACAATATATGGTTTGAAAATATTTTGAGATATTTTATTCGAGCTAAGCTACGAATGCACTAAATTGTCCGATTAAAAGAAAACTGTTTTTCGTTTTCAAATGGTTTTTACAACATGGCCGAATATTAATTGTTAGCATTTATCAGTTTTTATCATTTGTAATTTATTTTTTTATTTTTCAAACCAAGCGACACAGAAAAACAAACCAACAGCTCTCAAGTAAAACATTTTTGGAAGCAGAGAGCCATCTTTCTTTTGTAACCAAAGCGTGATTGCAAGAAATCTGTTTTAAAATAGTTTGGACAAAAACCATATTTTATTGTTATAGAACCATACTGTTGTTGAATTTTTAAATATACCATGACTGTAACTCGAATTTTTTTAATAATAGTATTGTTAGATTCAACCATATTGCTATTAATATGAGTGCTAATAATGTCATGATTAAATGTAAGAATGAGTTTTTTGTCGTAAACTAATAACATTTCACGATGTTTTTAAACAATAATAACTTATTTGCTACAACCATAAGCTATATCGAGAAGCATGACATTTTTGACGCAACCATTCCACAACCATATCTTTCCTTTGCGTGTATAATCCAAAAGTTTACCAAAATTTGTAAACTTGTGTAATCTGTGTATAAAATTGTTTTTATTTTATTTTGCTTAATTGACTACTTATGTTTTAGCTTCAAGTAAGTCAAATAATAACTAGTTAATTGCTGAAACAATGTAAGTACATTTGTAAAAGGTACCCCTTATTTTTTGAACTTATCAAACAAAAATAAGTAGTTATTGAGTCAAATTATAAGGAGTTATGATTTAAATCTATACAGTATTTTTCGGTTAATTGCACATCAAAATTTGCACAACTTTTTGTTCAATTAAACGGGGAACCAATTAGCCGATACCCGCTTAATTGAACAATTCGTTCAATTATAAGAATCCCGTTTAATTTAACAGTTTGTTCAATTACAGAAATCACGCATAATTGGAACTACTAATGAATTAAAAGAAATCGCATATGTGCACTTTAAGTTTTTCAAAATAATTATTTTTTACCTTAAACGAAAAAAATGGAAGTAACAGAAAAAAATGTACATATATGTGTATACGCAGGTATTTATTATTGTAGGTACATATGTACTATTTATGTGCACATTAGTTTTACAAAAAAATAAAATTTAGTAAAATAAAATTAGTAGAGATGCCACCCAGTGTTTTTCACAAATGATGTCAAATATGTATGTGCAAAAATGCCAGATTATATTTCAATAATAATGCAATTAACCGGGTAGAAGTAAGAGGAAATTTATTTTTAATGACATGAATTTTGAACCAATTAAGCGGGAAAATCAATTAACCGGGTTCAATTATCCGAGGAAATTTACATGTGTTTTCGTATGCAATATTTTTTTGCCCGATCATGTGGTTCAATTAAGCGTGGAAACCAATTAACCGTAGGGTCAATTAACCGAAAAATACAGTATACTTTTTTCCTACCAGTAAGCAAAGTTTTTAAGGGTAGTATAGCCAACGGACGACACACTGTGGTGTAAAATAAAAAAAAGTGGTAAAAGGTGTGGAACCTCTGAACCTCTGAAAATTTAAATATTTGTAAAGTCTTGTAACATCTTGTGAAGAATGTTTTTTTGAAGTCTGTAGCTGCACCAGGGCGGAGGTAAAATGGGTGAAAGCTAGCTACCTGGCCTTGAAACAATTTTGTGCGGCTTGTAACTTTCTTAAATACTGACCGATTTGAAAAATTTTTAAGCGCGCTAGAAAAGACAAAGCAAAAATATGCTTGCAATTGCTTTTGTATCTTTTATAGTTTAAGAGATATTTTACTTCGAAATAAAAATATTTAAATTTTTGCCTCGACTATATTTTGGTTATTTGCTTTTTGCTTTTTTGCAAAACATCTGATTTTAAATTAAAGCACACCAAAGAATCCCGAGCTAGAGCTTGTGGTGGCTCGGCAATACTAATTAATTCGCGACTAAAACACTACCTATTAAGTGATCTTTGTGAAGAATACTTTCATTGAACATTTTTAATCAAAAGCTGGTGATTTTATCGATTTATTCTCTTGCAAGATTTTCAATTATGGAAAGTGAATATAGAACGTTTTATAAATGATTAGGCCCATGTATTCTGGCAGCTGGCAATTACAATGCTAAACATACTTTCTGGAGATCTCGTCTCATCACAGCAAAGGGTCGCATTTTGTATGATATTATCTCTAAAATGGGTTAGAATGTAATTTGAATAGGACAACCAATATACTGGCCAACGGATCGTAGAAAAATTCTTCATGGAGCACCCTTGCTCTCAGCTGAACACGAGAGACGTAAACTACAACCTAAGAAGCAACTGCAGAGACAATTATTTTTGTCTGGCATTGGCTTGACTTATAATTTAAAATTTTAGATTTAAGATTTGATTACTTATTTATTGTTAGTTCAATTTTATTGAAGATATAATAAATAAAATAAATGCAAAAAAATATTATTGCTTGTATGAGTTTTGGGTCACATTTTGAGTTGCATTTTTACAATTTATTTTACGATGTTTTAAAACTCTTATGAAACAATTATATAATATTGCAAATATTCAAGAGCTCAATATGATAAAAACTAATATAAAAAGAAAAGACATGCACCTCTACACACATTGCTTTTGTCCACACAAGCGGATCAATTAAACAAGAAAAAACTCACTTGGGGCATTAATTTATTTAACAAAAAACTAAACATTTAAATTTCATTGTAAGACAACCTATAAAATTTCACAGAAAAAATAATACATACGGGGACCTACAGCATTAAAAAAGTTGACTCATTCATTTCACTAAATGTTATAACCTAAAAAAGCACGTGTTAATTGTGGTTAAGAAATAGATAAAAATTGTTTAAGTATCTCTTATTTTTCCGTTTTTTTTTCTTTTCGGTTAATTTTATTATTTAATCAATGATGGATTTCCGTTAAAAGAATAATTTCTAGTTTTTTTGTCCATTTTCACACACTCTCACAGAAAACCTACAAACATCCGCTTGGGTATTTTTGCCTTTGTGGAAAGTTTGCTGACATTAAGTAAAATTTATATTCTTTATTCTTCAAAACATTTATGATAAAACGTGCTTGGCTTAATGATGATGGGTTCTTTTTAAGTTGCAACCATACTTATAAATGTGTTCTGCATGCATGTTTATGTTGTTTTCAACAATATGCACAAACTTTTTCGAAATGCCATAATAAAGTAGAAAACGTTAACTTCAAAGTGTACGTTGTAGTATTTAAAATCCTAGTCTTTGTTACCAAAACAACTTTAACCAGTCAGTTGAAGAAACATTTACATATTTAGTTATAGGTTTGTACAACAACAACAGCAACAAAAATAAGGAGGAAACAAAAGACTTAAGTAGCAAACCTGGCGTCTTTATGTTTGGAGTTTCCAGTTTTGTTTAGACTGTGTGTGAAAATTAGAGTGTTTCAAGTATATGACGTTCAATTTAGTTAAATTAGTAGTTTAATATGAACAGTAAATGGCTATTAACAATACTTTTATTATTTGCCTTTTAAATCTAAACAGATTTTATACCCTGTTAATGGTTTTTATTAAACGTTTTAGTAAAATAATTTTCACTTTTTTTCACAAGTTAAACTTGTTTTATTTTCTTCATAAAATAAAGTTAAAATTCTAAGACAATCTCGCTGTATAAGCTTCCCGCCTACTGAGTGTTACTGTTTTATTATTATTTACGGAATTACTCACTGAGACTGTAGATAACACTTATTATAATTATATACTTTTATACGTTTTTTCTCTTATAGAGATATACTAGCAACACTTTGTTGCTAAAGGAAATCATTGTAAATCTGACCCAGATTGCAAGAGATAAGATTACAGTTTATGCCACCCCTAAGAAAATCTTGGAATATTAATTAAATATTTATAAATTGCTGCTAAGGTGACCACGCACAGTGGAACTAATTCCAAAGAATTTTTAGTTCAAGCTCAAGTTCGTTAATATAATTGTATTATTATTTTATGAAGAAAGAAATTTGAGTTTTTTTTAATTTTTAAGTTTTTTTGTTGACTTAACGATTTTTTTGCGCTCTTCTCATTTTGGTGTTTTTTTTTATTTTGCGATTTTTCGTTTCTTACAATTTTTTTTTGTTTTTGACGATTTTTTCGTTTTGACTTTAGTTTAACGTTTTTTCGCTTTTTGACGATATATTTTGTTTCAGCGATTTATTTTAGTTTTGGCGATTTTTTCAGTTTTTGAGCTTTTTTCGTTTTTTATGATTTTTTAGTTTTAGGGACTTTTGTTTTTGGTTTTGACACTTTTTTTCGTTTTGGCGATTTTTTCGGTTTTTTTATCATATTTTTTAGTTTTGGCGTTATTTTTTTTTTTTTTGTTTTGGTGGATTTTTTCGGTTGTGGTGATTTTTTTCCATTTTTGGCAATTTTTTTTTTGTTTTTTGACGATATTTTTAGCTTTAGCGATTTTCTTAGGTTTTATTGCTTTTTTTCCTTTTGACGACTTTTTTCCTTTTTTGGTTTTTTAGATTCTTGTCGATCTTTTTAGTTTTGGGGATTTTTTGATTTTAGCGTTTTCTTTTTCATTTTGGCGCTTTTTTCCTTTAGGTGCTTTTTTCATTTTGGCTATTTTTCGATTTGACAGTTTTTTAATTTTGGAATTTTAGTTTTAGCGTTTTTTTAATTTCAAGAGTTTGCCTCTTACGGTTTCCAAGATACAGCAAATTGTCTAATTTACATAGTCAAAATTACATTAACTGATAGAACACCTATTAATTTTTATTGTTTTAAATATCAGTGTTACATGGTGTAGTCTATTCCGCAGACTACTCCAATTAACACTTACTTTGAAAATTTTAAGTATCTTTATATAATTGGCTGTATATTACGTTAGTATTTCAACATGTTTCGTTGCTCGCTTTAAAACACGCTTTAATTTTTAACTGTCATATATTTGTTGTTGCGGCCAAATTTTTACATATTCTGTGAAAATTTCAGCTCATACGGTTCCCGAGAAAACAGCTTGTGACAGACAGACGGACAGCGTAGCCAAAACAATAGGGTTCTTTCAACTTTTGGTATACGGAACCCTAAAAAAGAACGCCAAAATGAAAAAAGTCCCAAAAACCAAAAAAAAATCGCAACAAAGAAAAAAATTTGCCAAAACAAAAAAAAACGCTAAAACCTAAGAAACCCAAAAATTAAAAAATGGCAAATCGAAAAAATTGCCAAAATAGAAAAAGCGCTAAAGCGAAAAAACGCCAATACAAAAAACGCTAAAGCAAAAAAAAACGACAAAACTAAAAAAACCCTGATTTTAAAAAAAATAGCCAAAATAAAAGTAAATCGCAAAAATTCAAAAAAGCTCTGAAATCAATAAAAATCGCCAAAACTAAAAAATAAAAAATTAACTAAAAAATTCGCAAAAAAAACGTCGAAATGGAAAAAATTGCCACAACAAAAAAGGCGTAAAAACTAAAAAACCCCAAAATAAGACAACCAACACGAACTAAAAAAAACGCCAAAATGAAAAAGCGCTGAAACAAAAAGTACCAAAATGACAAAAATCCCCAAAGCAAAATAAAAATCGCAGAAAACGAAAAAGTCGTCAAATAAAAACCCTAAAGCGAAAAAATACGCTAAAACTAAAAAATGCTTCAAAAGCAAATAAAAATCGCCAAAACGAAAAAATGGTTATACATGTAAGGGCCATTATTACAACTCGGCTTTAGTTATAATTAGCATTTTATCGGACGGATAAACAGTTTTTCATTATTACAACTTTAATTTAACCTAAAAGTGTGGGATAACTTACTGGGAAGTTCATTCTTCCGCTAACTTTTATCGGCACACATTTTCATAGGCTGCCATACTTGCTTCTTTATCAAGTAAACACCAAGACGTATCTAACAGGTGAACTCACTAGAACACATGACCTTACTCCGGCAAACTTAGTGGAATGATGAAATTATCACAATTTCGTCACAATATGGAGCTTCCCTTCTTTAAGGTATTGGACATTTCATTATAGAGCTACCTGCGCTGATAATTCCATCCATCTTTCGACACTTTTTGACAATTGTAGTATAGTTTCTACAACAAATTTATACTTGTTGTAGACTTGTGTGTACCTGTTATCTGTGCCATTGTAAATACATATGTATGACGTTGCCACTTGTGCTCTGGTATAGCCATACTTTGAAAAAGATAATTTTTATTTTACAGGCAAGTTGTAATAATGAAAAATTGTTGCAGGTCAGTTTACCGATCACTTCTGCTTATCATGCCGGTAACTATCTTCCACTTTACTGTTGAGTTGTAATAATGGCCCTAAGTGGTATTTCTACCGGAGTAGGAAAAGAAACAAAACGAAACGTTTGCTTTCGTTTCTTTTTTTTCTATAAGTAAAACAAAACCAAAACAATGAGAATGATTGTCGCTTTTAGTTTTGAATTGTTTTTGCTTGTGTGCACTAAAACTTAAATTTACGCAGATATAAAAGAAAAAAATGAGCTATAAGAAAATACGTTTGCAAACGTTTCCCGATTGGTTTGCTCATCATAATGGAGAATGTATTAGTGTGTTTAGGCTAAATACAATGAATCATTGAACCAAATACATAACTGCTTTTGTTTTGTTTGGAATTGTACGATTGAAGCGGAACATTAAAGCAAGCAGATAAGTAAAAAGCCAATTGCTTTGTTTGCAATCTTTGTCATTGCAAAAGTATGTGTTTTTGTCCATGTACAAAACGATTAAAAATATTTTAAAAGTTCGTGTCTTCGCATGAAATGTTTGCGAAAAGTTTTGTTTGTTTTCACACTCTGATTTGTACGGAACCCTTCGTGTACGAGTCAAAGTCGTACTTTACTAAATTTAATTTGTGTTGCACAGTGTAATCAAAATAAGAAATTAATTATTTAATATTTATTATGTACATATATTTAAAGTCAATCACCCCTTGAATCGTTTAACTGTTGCCATAATTTCTTTTTTTGTTTAATAAACAATTAATTCGCAAATTTAAGGCGATTGCGGCCCACGTACAGTTATTTTAAGCCTAAATATGAACTTTTCATTATGTCATACGAGACACAAATTAATAATTTGTTTATAAAAAGGTTTAGCTTACAAATTACCCACAACTTAAAAGGTGGGAAACAAATTTAATAGAAAATTTTTTATTTATGGGTGATTCTCATTATAAATACACATTTTGTGTTTTTATATCACTGTTTTCAGTTCTCTTATAACAATTATAATTGTCAAGAAAATACATCTCTACAACAACAAAATTTTTTTCTGAAGAAATATACCAAGGCAGATTTAAATGCGCCTTAAAATATACTCTGAATTATAAAAAGAAATACTAGTAAGGAAGAAGAGAGAACACGAGAAATAGCATCGTTATTCATTTATTGTTATTGCGCGCGGTTTTTGTGGTGATAGATAACGAGGTACTGGCTAATTATCTATGCGAATTATGAAATTTTAAGTAGTTTGCCTTCGATTTGTAGTTGCATATTTTTGCATATTTTGGTGTTAAGTGCATATTTTTGCATATTTTTAAAGTTAATGCATATTTTTAAAGTTTAAAAACAAAATGTTTTGATGCATATTTCTCAATTTTTGAAAATAAAATATTAATAGGTTGATTATGGATGCCAACCGAACCTCAGTTAGGTTGTCAGTTGCTGAAAATTATACTACTGATGGCAACTAAGAGCTGTCAATTTCAATTACTATTTAGTGTCTCTCTGGCAATCATTAATTTTCAGTTGCCGACTGGCAACGCAACTAAAGTTCGATTGCATTAAATATTATACCGAATTATGTTTGCCTTATGTTTTTTCTCTAATAATAATGAAAAACTAAAAATATATATTTTCATATTATTTTAGTTTTGCTACTTTGTTCGTACTTTTATGCATATTTTTGCACATATTTTGCATTTTTAGGAGCATTTTTAAGCGCTTAAAATCAATTTTTAGCTGCATGAAAGTCCGAGCCAGTCCGAGCCCACACAAACAGTAAAATATTTTAATTTTGTGGGTGTAACAAATAGAAAAGAATAACTTTACAAGTACTAGTTACTTGATAAGTTTTGTCAGCACTATGATTCGTGATTTTTTAGTAACAATGATTAAATCACAGGTACAGAAATATCGCTCATTTCTAGTGTGAAATAAGATAATTAAATGCAAATATTCTAAAACCGTACTTTTTAATGTGGAAAATCAACAGAATGCATTACAGACACGCCATTTTGTATGAGGGGAGTATAAACTGTATTTTTGTTCTTCGTTTTTAACACAAAAAAAAGCTTATGTAAATTTATTTATAATATATTATATAATTTATGCATTTCTTTTATGAAATATTTTACTATACTTTCAACGAACTCGCAAAAAGCATCTGAAATGAGAATCACCCTTATTTCACCTTTTGAGAACTAAAACAAATTAGATTTTGTGTGTGTATATTAGTGTGTTAGAAATTAACATTGAAGATCATAATAATACATACAAAGTCGTTATGTCATTAGCATTGTGATAAAGAGTACAACAACTTCGTTTAGCTCACACAAACAATTCTCTTTTTTTTTGCTTTCATTACTTCTAGTTACCCTTTCAGTATCTTTTTTATTTTTCATTAAAGATCTTAGTTTTACAGCATACATATAATCACCTTAAAGGTACAATTCTGTGTTATTACCACTTTATCTCAGCTTATTTAATATCTTGCTTGTTTTTCTCAAAAAAAAAAGACTTCTCAAGAAATTGTAGAAAATTTAACATTCAAATGCAAGCTTCGTAAGACAATTTGAAGATTCTCAGGCTGATATTTTTATATGGCAAATGATGAATGTTTGCTTTAAAAATTGAATCATATTAAATTCTTGGAAATTAGTTAAGATAACATAAAAAAATTTTTGGGAATATATTTTAGTTTATTATGAGTTTTTTTTTTTTTGTTTTTTTTTTTCAAGGGTACAACAAAATATTTCATCGAGATTTTGCGAAATATTTTAAAAGTATCCCACAAAAAAATGTCATTTATTTTTTTATGAATAAATAAGCATGATGATTAATGTTTAAGAATTTCAAAATTCTTTGATTGAAGAGCATTAAGAGCACTATGCAACAAGAAAAATGCCAAGGAAACCCAGGCTCCAGACTTAACTTGGACGCTAGAAATTATTGAAACCTTAAAATGTGTTTCGTACTTATTCACAATTCCTACTCGGCATAGCAAATCTTGTAAGCCTTCCGTTTAAGGTATAAGATGTGCTCAGCTTTTTTATGCACAAGATCACGAGGAACATATTGTAGCGTTGAATGTACGTGGCAACGTAGAGTTAGAGGGTTTAAATTTTTCAAACAAAAATTTGTAGTGCTGTTTTACATAAAAGTGCTGCACACATCTTATACCTGAAACGTAAGGCTGACAAAGATATTCTATGCCGAGTCACTATAAGTACCCAGTAAAAAAATTTCTTGAAATAAATTAGGTTTTTACTATGAGAGAATAAAAGTAGTGCTTACAAACCTGCTGATTTTTGTATGGCGAATTCCCAGTTTGGAGTACTACATTATTGATACAAAAAGCGCTTTTTGAAGCGCTGAAAACCATCACCATTTTCCGCACTAAAACTGTGAGTATATGAATCTTTCTCGCTTAAAAACATGCATTGTATCAGCAGTGAAAAATCTATTTTTGGTATAGTTTCTTTCATATACATTCACTGCTCTGCAATAAGCTCTTCTTTTAAAGCGTATTATTGTGCGCTTTATTGCGTTAGTGCTTCAAAAAACATGAAACATGTGGCAAAGGGAAGAGCTTTAGGTCCCACTGAATTACAAATAAGTGTTTATTTTTTTGTGCATTCTGACAGAATCAATCATTAGAACCATACAATTTTTGTTTTGTGTTGTACAATTTTTCAAAAACTTCTATTTATATTAAATGAAATTTATTTGCTGGTGTTTAAGTATTGTCTACATGCATTTCATTGCTAAATAATAAATTTCTTAAATATTTATCTATAAAAATCAATAAAATTGCTTAGAAAAAAAACACTAAAAAGTTTCTCTTAAAACAAGGTAACTTATTTGAATTATCAATAAAAGATAAAAGAAACTGCAAACCTTAGTTTATTAAAAAAAAGACCTTGTCTAATGAATTATCAGCACAACTTATAATTTACTACTATTGTGTGTCTTTTATATAATTACAGATGCTACAAATAATATGGACACCACAATGCCACCACACATGATGGCAATGGAAACCACAATGATGTCGGATTCAAAGCAAGGAGAATCATCAACCTCTACTACTAGCACAACAAGTACAACGGAAACAAATAAACTAATTGAAACAACAAATGAAGGAGAAACTTCATTGCCAATGACAACAATTGAACCGATTATGACAACAGAACCCACAACAACACCTACAGTCAGAAGTAGTAGCGAGCAATACAAAAACATCATGACAAATGAAATGATGACGCATGAGCACGCACATGAACATAAAGCAATAGAAGAACATGATCATCAGCTACATCAACAGGTTGTTGGTAATGAGGAGGACCATATACAAAGGATAAATGAACAGGAGCATAATCATGAACATCATATGCATACTAATGAGCATGATCATGAACATAATCATAACGACGAACATGAAGAAGGTGATAAACATCAACTATTATTGACAACAACTACAACTACAGAGAAATTTAATGAAATTGAGCCACAAACTGAAGAGCACACAAATCAAATTTCTGCTGAAATTGATGATGACGTTAAAGATTTGAATAATTTTAGACATCCTGCCACCCTTATCACTGCTAGTCAAAGTGAAGAATTACTTAATAGAGATAAAGACACATCCAAATCATTGGAAGAACATGAAGATCCCTACCATGCTCATATATTGTCTGAGAATCATGACCGTTTGGCTGAGCATGAAGACTATCAAATGTTGTCCAGTACTGAAGACTCTGTAGATACAGCACCATCTACAAAGACAACGACAACGACAACAACAACAACGACAACTACACCAAAACCATTTGAAGATACTCAAACCGATGAAATTGTTATTAGCAATGAAAATGAAGCAACTGCCAAGCCCATGATATACAATGGCCTACCAACTGTTCAGCACAATGAAACCACAGAGGGTAGGGCCAGAGCCATTAACATGAATGACAATGACGAAGAAAGTCACACAAGTGCAACATCATCAACGGCAGCAGCCACACCTGTGGAACCTGTTATTAGTATTACTGAAGGACATTCACATGTGCATGTGCATGAGCATGATCACCAACACCCACATGATCCCAGTACACATGATCACATTCATACTAATGTTGAAATTGTTGACAATGCTGAAAACCGAATGACCTCTTCGACAACCGAAAAGATGCATGATATGCCAGCCGTTTATGTTTTCAATGGAGAAGGTCGCTCTGTTGACTCCTCCATATCTGCCGAAGATGATAATGATAACTTATCCCATTTGAATTATCATTATAATTTTGTAACAACTCAGCGTACACACGATGGTCAAGAGCATCAGAAAAACCCTGCTTTTAACGATTTAAGTGATGTCAGTATGGATGAAGAGGAAGAGGCTGAACTGCACAAAACACATGAACGCTTAGTTGAACACAATGGCCACCAGCATGATCACTTTGCTATACATGAAAATACCAAAGAGGAGATGACCACAACAACAAGTTCGCCAAATGCTAATGCCATTACGAACAATATAACCGATGCAAACAAAACGCTTTCAGAGCCACAAATGAAAATAACCGAAATAACAGCAGCTGGTGATATAATGCATCGTGAATGCATGGCAGATGGCAAAAGTTATAAGGTAAGTTTTTAATGAATGAAGTTTCAATACATAGTGATCGAATGAATGATTACAATACTTTAACGATTTGTTAATAAATTACGTCTAAATTCACCCTGTACTCAATGTTGTTGTTGCCTAGTAATAAATTTCAACGGAATGTTTATTAAATAAACATGATTAGCAAAAAAAAAACAAAACAAACAAAGAAACTATATAAATTTTTGCAGCGTATTTTTAGAAAAAAATTCTTGAGAAATATGGTGAAAATCGATAAATACATTTCAAGCAATTAATATGTACATAGAAACAAAAGACTTAAGACACATACTTCAGTAATATCGATACTGTAAAAACTTATAACCTTAAAGGAAAACAACAATTGGACATAAAGCTACTCATGCTTAGCGGTTTATTATGACTGTAATACATTTTTAACAAATTGATTATAGTCAAAGTGTGACGTCAAAGCTAAACTTGCAATTTACTTTTGCTAAGTTATTTATTTTTTTATAATTTTTTTGTATCATACTAAGTTGAATTTTAAACATACATTTGTACTAAGAGCTAGTTTTTATTCATAAGAATAATAAATGCAGTTAAAAAAAAATGCAAGTGCTGAATTGTTTCCTGATACAAATAATTTCAGACTACTTCTTAAGGAAAAATATTCCTCTGGAGAAATTTCTACAGACCTAATGAAATAAAAGCCAAAAAGATGCCTCAGATACTTTCTTTATTGATCCGTTTTGTAGCGTAAATAGCTCAACTAGAAGGTAAGCTAAAAAAGCTGAGAAGTTTTTTGTGGAGAGGTAGCAACCTTTTCTAGTTCTAGACGTTGTCAATGGAAAAGGTCAACTGACATAGTTGAGGTACTATGTGACAGTTCCCAGGTATATCCGTAATGTTTTCCTTATTGTCCATTACTTGAATTTTCATATGTTAATATTATTTCCAAATCAAGAGAAAAAAATATCTTGCACTCTTTCCCTCTTAATATTTTTGTTTCCCTCTTAATATTCGGTTTCTGTTACATATACACGATCAAAAATATGTGAGTTTTAAATGATTTGATGTAAAGTAGTCATTGTAGAGTATTACCATGGATTCCAAATAGTCATGGACATAAACTTACAAGACAATTTTTTGTCTTTGCTTTCTTCATGCGGCTTTAACTGGTAAAATATGTATATGATCCTGCCTAGTGAATATATCTGTCTATTTATCGATGTCAAAGGAAAGTTTTCTTTTTAACCGACTTCAAAAAAAGGAGAAAGGTTATCAGTTCGTCATGAATTTTTTTATGTATGTTCCCTCAAAACTCCACCATTCATGAACCGCTTTCGGATTTGTTTGCTCCATTCAAAAGGATGTACTTATAGATTGGTCCCGTTGAAAAGTTGGCGGGGTCACGTCCATACAAAGTAAATACACATTCGTTTTCAACCACTTTTAATCAACCGACTCTTATGAAACTTTAGACACACATTAACCTTTAGACACACATTAAACTTTAGACACACATTAACTACATCAGGATCAAAAACGTGGGCTGTGCTACGCCCATGCAAAGTAAATATTCGTTTTCAACAACTTCTACTAAACCGATTCTTATGAAACTTTGCATACACCTTTAGTTATCGTTAAAATACAACATTATATTAAGAAAAGTGGGCAGTGCCACGCCTATGAAAAGTAAATAAGCATTTTAACTACTTTTACTTATGCGATTCTTCTGAAACTTTGCATACACATATAGTTATCGTTACAATACACCATTATGGTTAGAGAAGTGGGCAGTGCCACCCCTATGAAAAGTAAATACTCATTTTAACTACTTCTACTTATTCGATTCTTATGAATGATATTATATGATAAATGATGATAAAATATAGGGGCGGTGCCACGCCTATTTTGTAATCGGTTTTTTTGCAAGAATTATTTACAATTTCATTTAAAACAAAAACAATTTTAAAAAAAATGTTTGTTTTAAATAAAATTGTAAGAAAGAAAATATTCCTTCGACATCAATAAACGAAAACTCACGAAATATTAAAGTTACCTCAACACACACTTAACACATTATCGAAAACTTGTAAAACGTCGAATTTATGCAGAAAAAATCACTAATTCTCCGAAAATTCTTAAGGTTCGCAATACTCGAAAATCCACTAAAAGTGAATATAATCAAGCAGCAAACCCTTAATTTCACTAAAGACATCGAGTGGTGAAAAAGCAAAGTTACTCCGAAAAATTCTTAAAATTATCCGAAAACTCGACATATTTAAATGTGAAACAAATTTGGGTTATATCTACCAAAAACACACAGTTCTAATAGAGATATCGAAATAACATAAAGTTTACTCCGAAAAAAATTTTAAATTCTCCGAAAATTCGGAAAGTAATACCTATTCAAAAACTCGTCAAAAGCGTTTTAAGTATGCCAAAAATCCCATAATTTCACTGAACTAATCTAAAACTTGTAATATATAGAACTAACTCCGAAATCGATCGAAAAATTTCCAAAATGTTAAACTTTCTATATATTCGAAAATGCAATGAAGATATCTTAAATTTTCAAAAAAAAGACTTATTATATTTCTAAAATATCAAAAACTTACAAGAAAAAATTTTTTACTCCGAAAAAACCCGAAATGTTTCCGAAAACTCGAAATTGAACATATATTTGAGCAGTAAGTGGCATGAATCTACCAGAAACCTATAATTTTATCTAAGAAATATAAAAATCGCTAAAATCGAAGTTACTCCGAAAAAAATCTATTTTAATTTAAGCTGAAATCGCTGCGGTTTCTGAGGAATATGAAGAAACTCGTGAATGGGTCAGCTATTTTACCCTGCAAGTATAAGTGTCCTATGGGCCGCGATATTTTTTTAATTTATTGAATTTATTTGAGATATTCCTGTTATTTACTCTGGCTTAAATATTTTGACGCATTCGGAAAGTTTGGAAGGTAACAGCTATTCAAAAACATGCCAAAAGCGTCTGAAGTCTGCCAAAAAGCCCATAAATGCACTAAACAAATCTAAGACTAGTAAAATATATTACTCACTCCGAATCAATCATAAGACTCCGAAAATTTTAAACTTTCTAAATATTCGAAAATACACTAAAGATATTTAATTTGTCAAAAAACTTATTATATCTCAAAAATATTATATACAAAGAATGGATTTTACTTCGAAAAAAATCGAAAACTTTCCAAAAACTCGAAATTTAAAACATATTCGAGCAGTTAGTGCTATGAATCTATCAGAAACCCTATAATTTTACACAAGAAATTTTAAAATCTCTAAAAATTGAGGGTACCCCGAAAAAAAGTAACTGCCTGTTCACCGATGTCGAAGGAGTTCTTTCTTTCGCACAATTACAATTAAGACAATAACAACATTTTTTAATATGTTTTTGCTTTAAATTTAATTTATGCTAAAGAAAGAACACCTTCGACAGCGGCGAACAGGCAGTAAATATTTTCCGAATATTTTTAGTTAAAAAACAACTATTTTTTAACTTTCTCATTTATTTTGTCTTAAATACCTTGTAATTCCCATTTGCTCTTCGAAATTTTTTATATAAGCATACGAATTTGAAAACTTTTAAAATATTGTAGTTGAAGGGCTACTGATGAGTTGGCATAAACACTAACGAGATGCAGTAATATACAAAGTAGTGCCTTACAATTTTACATTTAACAAAAAAAACTACTTTGTTTCAAGTGCTTTGTTTTTCTTAAATTATTTGACAAGGACTTATGGACTTTCCCTTGAATATTAATTTTGTTAAACGATTATATAAAAATTATACTCATAATACTATTTTTTCAGACTATGGCCATATTAACCCTGTTTCTCATTTTTTGCTTGTAGTGTAATACAAAAACTTTAATACTGGTTTTGTGGCTATGGGACTTTTATATATTTTACAATTTGTTTTACCCTAAAACAAGTTTTGTGCTATTTGATAAGATTTCATCAATAGACTTTACCGAACTCGAAATAAATAAAAGGAAAAGTCTGACCCATTGTTAATAAAGAAATTATTCATTCTTTTGAAAATATTTTATAAATTCACATTATTAATAGCAAAATATAGTATTTTTAACCAATGAATAGACTTTAAAATCATATTAAATTTTTTCGTGAAATCAACATCACAAACTAAACATAAATCAACATTTTGATGTCGCTTGTCATTAGAGGCCTTTTTTCAAACATACACATACTTTCATATATGCGCTCGTGTAGTCATGTGTATGTCAAAATATGTCTGTAGATACGTTTACTTAAAAAATCATATTTTTCTGCACACGAAATAAAGATATTAGCAAATAAAAAGCTACGTATACATAATTTACCTGATTATCATTACATTTGCTTCAGTTTAGAAGTCATTGTCCGCATTAAATATATCATCTAAGTTTCTACACCATTCATAAGCAGACATCAACACTTTTTCTGCTGCCATTATAAAAAAAATACAAACAATTTTATAAAATAAAATATCAAGGCATCATATTTGCTATAAGAAAAAAACTGGATCAACTAGGAAATGTTTTTTGATCTTTAAAAGCAAACACAAAGTGTAAATAAAATAAAAACATGAAACCCAAGACATATATTACCAAAAATATATAAATATGTGTACTAGACTTTATATAGACATATAAAGACAACAATTTTCAACAAACAGCTTATAAATATATAAATTTGCTTATGCTAAAATTATAATACAGAAAATTAAATACAGTTTTCCGTATGATTAAGAAATTGAAAAATACAGGAAAGCCAAAAAATACGTTTACAAAGAAAGGAAATAACTATGGAAGCAAGTATTGAAAATAAATAATATTAAGTTAATAAACAAAACAAGAAAGATATAAAAGTGTTAAATTTGTTTGTCATTGAAACCATTAAATGATTGATTTCAATAATTGTATTTTTTTATCTTTGTATAAAGTTAAAAAAATATTATTATGCAATCAAATTGTGAAATATATTTCATTTCTTTAAAACAAACGTGACAAATGTAGTAATAAATTGTAACAACAACTTTGTGCTTCAGATGTTTGAATTAAAAAAAAGTAAAAACTTTTCTACAAGAATTTAAATAAGTCTTGTACAATATGTTTGTGTCTTAAGTCTTTTGTTTTAGAAACATTGCACCAACATTATGTTAACAGTTTTTATGTGGGAATATTTAGCCTTGCTTATATATTTTTGCAAACATTAGCCATAGAAGTTCTAAGTCAAAATATGCCAAATAGTTATGAAATCAAAGCAGGTTTCTTTGTTACAAAACTAGTATACATATTTAAGGGGACATTCGATTTTTGTAATAAAAATGTATTGTGGATAACAGGCAGGTACCTTAGGATTTTATTACAAAAACTAATGAAAGAATAATAATTAAGCAGAAAAATGTTATTACGTATACTTTATTTTTGTAAAAATAAACAATTTGTATACACTTGTTGCATTTAAAATAAGTAGAGATAAAATAATTGCAGCAATGAGGAAATAAATTAAATTTTTAAACTAGATATACGTACATGAGACAACCCTTGAAATAGAATATTGAAGCAATAAGGTTTAATAAAGCTTCACGAGTTTAAAATCGCCATCCGTAACAAGGTGTTTTGCTGCTTTAGTACGGCCGGATCAACTGTCGTGGTACCCGGGCAGATGGAGCGCTCCGATAAAAAAGAATACTCAGTATGTAAAATGACATTTTATACAAAAACATTTTTAAAAAGTGGTATAAAATCCTAGTCAGAAACTTCGACGCAGCAACAAATCATACATCAAAATGAAGATAATTTTATTGCAAATACACTGATATGAGAAGGTTTGGCTTTAAGTTATTTTTTTCAGATTTTTATAATATTAGTATACTAATTAGAGTGGTCGTAAAAAATGTAAATTTGTATTTCTTCAAGTCTCATACTCCAAATCGATGGATACTTATAAAAAACTTAACTAAAAAAATACCTTTTCTGTCTTTTATGGCTCATAACTTAGTAAATATAGTATTTAAAAAGTTGTTGTCTGTAAAGTTTCCAACAGCTTTTGCCTTATTGGCTTTTGTATAAATCGCCTATTTAAAAAAAACAGCAATATTAAAAAAACCGATAAAAATTAGAATTTCAAAATGATTACACTAATTTACATATTTCTGTAAACTTTTTCGTTCTCTAGAATCGAAAGGTATTTCTTCAATTATTAGCATAACTGGAAGGAAAGTAAAAAAGATAAACCAAAAATCGGTAACAAAAATATATTTAAGCCCAGCAGACAATCGGAAAATTTTTTAGCCTAAAAATTAAAATTTTCAAAAAAACGTGCATTGAAGAAATAAATGAGGACGCCTTCCTTGTTTCCAAACATGGTGCCAAGCTATGATATAACATTAAGAGAAATCATTTAAATCAAATTGGTTCGAACAATATTTAAAAAGAATAAAATTATTAGAAAAATTAGCAGAATACTATTATTCGAATATAACTAATTCGAATACATATGTTGAAAAAAATGTGTTCAAACTAAATTATTAGAATAGAAACTTTGCAAATCAACATACTCGAATACAAATTACTAGAATATAAAATGCTTCAGTAAAATATTCTTAACAAAAACTATTGAAACGATGTTATTCAAGTAAAATTTAATCGAATAATATAATTCGAATAAAACTTATTCGAATAAAAATTAGTCGATTAAAAGTTCTACGGGTAATGTCATCTGAATAAAAATTATGATTGAATCGATGAACAATAACTACTGAAGTAAAATTATGCAAGCAAACATTAGTATAATTTATAAAATAGGCGTGGCACCGCCCCCATATTTTATCATCATGTACTTTTACGAGAACTAATTGTGTGTGCGAAGTTTCATAAGAATCGGTAAGTAGTAGTAGTTAAAATGAATATTTACTTTTCGTGGGTGTGGCACTGCCCACTTTTCCATCCACAGTGTTGTATTGTAACTATAACTAAATGTGTCTGCAAAGTTTCCTAAGAGTCGGTTAAGTAGAAGTAGTTAAAATGAATATTTACTTTTCATGGGCGTGGCACTACCCACTTTTCTAACCGCAATGTTGTATTGTAACGATAACTAAATGCGTATGCAAAGTTTCATAAGAAATGGCCAAGTAGAAGTAGCTAAAATGCTAATTTAATTTTCATGGGCGTGGTACTGCCCACTTTTCTAAACATAGTGTTGTATTTTAACGATAACTAATGCTATATCCAAAGTTTCATATGAATCAGTTTAATAGAAGTTGTTGAAAAAGAATATTTACTTTGCATGGGCGTGGCACAGCCCACTTTTTTATCCTGGAGTAGTATTTAAACAGAAGCTTAATGTGTTTGAAACGTTTCTTAAGAATCGGTTGAGTAGGAGTAGTTGAAAACGAATGTGTATTTACTTTGTATGGGGGTGACCCGCCCACTTTTCAACGGGACCAATCTGGAAGTAGATCCTTTTGAATAGGGGAAAAATCCGAAATCGGTTTATAAATGGCGGAGTTTTAAGGGAACATACATAAAAAATAAGAAATAAAAAAATACACGACGAATTGGTAACATTCTCCTCTTTTTGAAGTCAGTTAAAAATGAAAATATTTAAATACATACAAGTTATACTGTACTACTCACAATGGGAATAAAGGGCCAATCTAGCAGCGGCAAAATCATATCTTCCAAACAAATAGTCTGATGCACAAAAAATGTACGGATGAATTATAGGCGGATGTAGGTTACAAGGTGTGTAAAAAGTTAGGCAGCTATTTTCAGCATAGTGGGCGCTATATGTAGTTATATAACACCAATTTTACCGATAAAATTCTTTAGTCGTCGAACAGCTTATATATATTCCAAATTAATATTCTGATCCACATAATATGTATGGAAAGGGTGAAGGCTTTAGGGTCGGTTTCCACAATGCAAACAAGCACTGCTTGTCTAAAATTTGTATG
The DNA here is from genome assembly GCA_956483635.1 of Panzeria rudis. Lineage (NCBI taxonomy): Eukaryota > Metazoa > Arthropoda > Insecta > Diptera > Tachinidae > Panzeria > Panzeria rudis. The sequence continues at coordinate 24,664,709 of OY101447.1, read as the reverse complement.
GAAATCACTCAAAAAACTGAGTGCTTTTCATATAAATTTTAGACAAACAGTGCTTGTTTGCATTGTGGAAACAACACATTAATGTCTGTTAAAAATTAGGCAGTTATTTGTAACACAGTGGGCGCTATATGTCGTTGTATAAGACCAATTTTACCAATAAAATTATTAAATCTTCGGAAACCCCATATCTTCCAAACTAATAGACTGACCTACAAAAATGTATACATTAGTTATAGGCAAGGAAGTAGGCTATAAATTCTGTAAAAACTAGTAAACTATTTTTAACACATTACGAAAAAATTTGCCGATAAAATGCTTTAATCGTCGGAAATCTCATTGTTTCAAATTAATAATCTAATCCACGACAAATGTATGGATGAATTATAGGCAGGATGTAGAATTTAAGGTCCGTACAAAATTAGGCACCTGTTTTAACACAGTGGTAGCTATATGTTGTTATATAAGACCAATTTTAGAAATAAAATTCTTAAGCTGTTGAAAACCCTTATACTTTTCAAACTAATAGTCTGATCCACAAAAATTTATAGATAAGTTATAGCCAAGGATGTAGGGTTAAGGATTTAGGTATTGTTATAGTGAATCTGCATAGGAAAAGTTTGTAATCATTACATTTTAGGCTTTTATATATGTATAAGATTATGTAAGACACTACGTAGAACATTTATGTAAAACATTTTAAGCCTCTAACTCTTCGTTATATACATAGGTCTGTTTGGCTGTTTCCTAAAAAAGGGCGAAAACAACCATTAAACACTGTTATAGCGGGCTGATGTGGCCTAAAAAATACGTTTCATAAAATTCTATTATAAGTCCTCAAATTTACCAAAGTTCATAATTAAACTTCAGCGCCAGAAATAAGTCAAAACTGGAAATGTATTTAAGGCTTAATTTCGTACTTATTCTCAACTAGTGCTAAAATATCTCTCAAGATCAGATTTTATGAGGCTAGTTTGAAAACTTAAAAATATGCCTTACGTAAAACTGCACAATTAAACTTAACTGTTGTAAACTTTATTCTGTCAAAAACTTTGTTCTAGAGGACTGCAAAGAGTACTGAAGTGTATTTATGTATGTTTGTATAGGTCAAAACAGTAATTGAAAATTTACACCCTTCCTGTTGACCGATTTATCTGAAATTTGGTAGACACCTTTACTCAGTGTTGCCGTTTTAATATTTCTGCAGCTTTCAGTGCTGTCGTTGTTTTCCGTGCAACTTCTGGGATTTCGGGAAGATTTTTGTAAAAGTTTTTGGGAATCCGGGAACTTCTGGGATTTTGGGGAGATTTTTGTAAAAGTTGGAATCCGGGGAAGTTCTGGAATTTTGGGGATATTTTTGTATCAGTTTTTGGGAATCCAGGGAGCTTTTGAGATTTCGGGGAGATTTTGGTCGCAGTTTCTTAGAATCCAGGGAACTTCTGAGATTTCGGGGAGATTTTTGTCTCAGTTTTGGGGAATTCTTAGGCCGGTTTTGTGTCTAAGTATGGTGACCTTTCTTAGTGAAGGTGCCTCTGCTAAACACCAGGTGTCTCGGCTAAATTTTTGAGAAGTATCACCTAAGTATCTTCCGGGTAATATTTAAAAAATATAAATTTTTGTAAAAACAAATATGTCTGCTATGAAATACTGTTTCTTAAGATTATTTTTTAAAAATATTTTCTCATGGAATCTAAACAAATGACAAGTGTGACTTGTTTGTTTCAAGTCATTTTGATGATTTATAAGTACTTCTTGGTTTTTGTATGTGTGTTTTTTTCATTTGAGAGAAACAATTCATGTAATGACTTCATTCTCACGAAACAAGACATGATTTGATTCTCTTAAAACTGTTTGCTGCTTTCATTTGGTTTGCTTTGCTTTGAGATTTAGCAATAGCGTGTGTGATTTTAGTGTTATGAATTACTGTGAATTGAAGTTCAAATTGGTTGTTGCATATGATTAGTATGAATTTCGTGTGTGCATATGTGTATGTTGTTATGTATGTACGTACGTGTACATGCATGTACATGTATGTACATACATAGCCGCGACCATATATACATATGTACATACATATATACACACATGTATACAAAAAAAAACATACATGCATACACACACAAGCATACATACGAGTACTTTCGAGTATACTTGTGCAACCCTCTACTTCGTTCTAATCGTTTGTTCCATAACACTTTTCATCTTCATTTCTTTATTTTCTTGTCTTAAGGCACTACAAAGAAGACGTATTTATGTGTACAAATAGTGTTTCTTATTAAATTTTAGGCATCATCAAAAGAAGATCTACTCTATATCGTAACCAACTGAATAAATATTTCTTATTTTTCTTACTAAAAATTATATTGTAATGAAAGCTTAATCACTATATTGTTATTGCTTTAGTTGCATCCTAGCAGCCAATTTCTTTTACTTTCATTTTATTTGATTTTTCTGTCAGTAATTACATTTGCTATAATTAACATGCAAATACTAATTAAAAAAGGCATGTTTAAAAATATTTTTCATTATTTTTTTTTTCTTTTTGCTTCACCTTAAAAAATAAAAATTCATATAAACAAAAAAGTGAAACACATCTTGCTGACCAAAAAAGTAAATAAAAATTAGCATTTTTCAGCGAATAAAATTTGTAATAAATACTTTCACTTTCAATATGAGTCTTACGTCGATTTACTACTTGACGCAAAACAAAATGCGCAACAACAAAGTAATTTTTCTTTTTACTACAAAACGTAAAGCCATATCATGCCACACGTGCTTGTTGTTGTTATTGTTGGTGTTGTGGTATATTGTGAGCGAGTACATGTACCTGCAGAAACTTGTATTTAGATACAAAATGTTACATTGCTTTTTTTCGCTGCTGAAGTAAAACACTTTGTGGCCAAAAATAAAAACAAAAAAAGATAAAAATAATTAATTCAATGACCAACTACTTGTTAAAGTACCCAGCAAAAACTACTGCTTCGGCCGAAGCAGGTTTATAAGCGAGAGAAGCTAGTTTTGTTGTTGCTACTGCTTCGAACATGCATAATTTTTGTTCGCGATGTCCCACTTTGGAGCTCTTGTTTTTGATATAAAACAGTGCATCTTTCGAAGCATCGAAAATGCTCTAAAATCATGTCTCATTTTATCACCGTTAAACTACAGACAAAACAAATCGTGTTTTGTTATAAATTTCTCTCTTCCATGCAATAGGTGAGAAATGTAGAAAGAGGGCATACTTTAAATGGGTTTTGAATTTTCAAATGTGTTAGTGTTTATTTGAAATAATGCGTGCGATAATTCTTTAGAACCTATAATTGTTGAAAGCTACAATGCTACTGAATATGATTTTGTTTAGTTTGGAGTTCATGTTGAAGAAATTTAAAATGCTGACTAACTTCGTAATTTAAACATTATGAACACTGAGAGATCTCTGCCTTCTTTTTGAGCATCCTGGGAAGCGCTTCAAAAGATCGCATGTGGAAGGCATGAAAGTTTTTTACTGCTTCCAGAAAATTTATATTTTTTTGCTGGGCAATTATTTGTTGTTGTTACTTAATTACGTTATTGCATGTTGATGAAAAGTTTAATTTATAATTAGTTTAACATTATTTAAAAAAAAAACAATGTAAGTGTAACATATAAATAATAACAAAATCAGATACACATAAAACTATGTGACCTGGAATGTAATATTCGTATAATAAATTTCTAGACGACCTTTGTTAATTGCAGATAATAAAAGCACACTGATATTGTTTGATAACTACTCACCTTGAATTTTAATACAGTGCCTGGTTACTAATAATGGTCGCTACAGCTGACATGTAAAAACTATTTTACTAACATTCACTGTAAGAAAGGTTTTAAAGGAAGAAACAGGTGAGGAACGAAATAGAGTACTTATGATCAAGTCCCCCCCCAAAAGCACCCAAAAATCACAAGCTTTATAGTATACCGTGCACAGTGGGTAGTTTTGCAAAATAAATGGTAATAAATTTGGAACTTCTAAACTGCAGATTGGATTTTTCTGGAACTTTGAACATCTTTAGATGAGGAGTTATTCTTTACATCGCGTATCTTTCTGGACTTCTGGCTTAAGCACGAGAGGAGTTACAGTGGGCCAAAGTTGACTACCTGGGACTAAAAAAAAATCTGAGGCTTGTAACTTTTTTAAATGTTATCCGATTTTAAAGCACGTTGAGTTGAGCTAAAAAATGCAAAGAAATAATGTCCTTTAATGTTTAAGGTAGGATCTTAAATTAAAAGCTAGCATTCAATTTTTGACAAAATTCTAAGCAAAACTGTAGACAAAAAATTGTTAATAACTGCATTCTTGATGCCGGAAAAGGGCTGAAAAAGAAAAAAATTTTAAATTGCGCTGAAAAAGCATGCTTAAAAAAGTATCTTCATTATTTTCAATTTTGTAAAAAACTTTGTTTAACACATTCCCTCTTTAATCACATATCGCAAAAGGCAATCTACTGAAAATGCGTTTATCGCCAAATATCTTGTATTTTGGACATGTAACTTATATTCAGCAAAGGCCTGAAATCGTAAATTTTAAACATATTTTTTGTGTTTAAATACTTATAAAAAGATTTCGAAAATTCCAACAACAACAATTTATAATGTAGATAGTTCTAAGATAGTTTTCATAAATGTGGATATACGCGCAGATTTTCTAGAAAAAGTCAAAATTTAGGAAAAATAAAGTTTTATACCATTAAAAAATATATAGTAAAATAATTTTATTTTCTGAAATTTACATTTTTGGGTAAGAACCTCACCTTTCTTGGTATGAAGGTTGTGGTTGTGATATAATGTGCCCAGTGGGCCACTTTTGGTAAGCAGAACTGGCGCTGTGGGATGAACCAAACGTAATGTTACGGTGCCGTGATGCTATATTGCCATAGTCAACCCTCGTATTGCTCTGAATAGTTAAATTTTGTTCTTGTTTCGCTTGTCACCTATCATCTCACTTTTATTAAAAAAATACCTTTTGTACTTGCACTTTTATTATTTTTTTTTAGCAAGTTTTTCACAATTTCATATTTTACTAACACGAACACTACCAAACAATTGAATTAATTTTGTTTTTTATTGTGTTAAGTTAAAGGTGTCAAAAAAGAATAGGAAAATAATAAAAAACGAACTGCTTACAGGATATAACAAATAAAGAATATTAATTTTTTTAGAACGAAAAATTAACCAGAAAAGGGGTCTTATTTAATCTTCGATATGCCTCAAAAAATTATTCGACTATCTTTTACTAATCTCGAGATATGACGATTGTAGAGTATACAATTCAAAGAATATAAAGAATTTTTTTTAGCTTCTTTCCTTTTATCCACAAAACTATTATAATTTCTAAAACTCTGTCTAAGCTACATAAAAACAAAAAAGCTACATTTCTACAAAACGTTTATATAAACTTTTCATAACAAAAAGTATTAATCGTAATTATACAATCTGTTTTTCTTGTAAGAGTTCTTAGTACTAATAACACTGGGCGGTCACGCTAATATATTTCATCATAACTCGCGAATGGTTCATCCGACTTAAACAACTTAACTCCCAGAATATGCCGAATAAAATTGTCTTTAAGTCATTAATTTTTTACATTACCAACTGTTTCGAAATTATTCAAGACTGGCGGCGAAAAATTTGTTTTTCATGTAATTTTAAACCTTCTTTCGTTTTCAAAAGATCAAAAAAAATTAAGATGGCAAAATGTTTTTATTTTTATCATTTAATAGAAAGCAGTTTATATTAGGAATAAGATAAGCCAAAAATCAATGAACAAATTTTGATTTTATTTATTTTATTTATTTATTATTATAAACGATTAGCTGCTAGCTTGAGCTTTTCACATGTTTACATGTTCATATATATTTAAGTATAAAATCAAACCAAATAAGTTTGACTTAAGTAGAACATAATTCTTGCAAAAAAAACGTGACTACAAAATACGAGTGGCACCGCCCCCATATTTTATCATCATGTACTTCTACGAGAACTTATTGTGTGTGCGAAGTTTCATCCGATTCGGCTAAGTAGAAGTAGTTAAAATGCTTATTTACTTTTCATGGGCGTGGCACTGCCCACTTTTCTAAACATAAATGTGTATACAAAGTTTCATAAGAGTCGGTTTAGTAGAAGTTTTTGAAAAATAACATTTACTTTGCAAGGACGTGGCACATCCCACTTTTTATATCCTGATGTAGTATTTAAACAGAAGCTAAATATGTTTGTAAAGTTTCATAAAAATCGCTTGAGTAGAAGTAGTTGAAAACGAATGTGTATTTACTTTGTATGGGCGTGAGCCCACCCACTTTTCAACGGGACCAATCTGGAAGTACATCATTTTGAATAGAGAAAAAAAAATCCGAAATCGCTTCATAAATGGCGGAGTTTTGAGGGAATATACATTAAAAAAATACAAGACAAATTGATAACCTTTCTCCTTTTTTTGAAGTCGGTTAAAAAAAATCAGGAAAATGGGAATGAAGAAAAATAAACCAACGAACGGTAGCACTGGGAAAGTGCTGCTATGCTCTGCTGTGTGTATTTTTTAAAAATTAAGTTGATGTTAATTTTTCCCTTGTTCCTTGGAATATTAATAGTATATTCCCATTAATCCTATAAGGAGCATAGGGCCTCAATTAATATTATTGTTTGAGGTTTCGTTAATCATAGGTTGTCGGATGAGTAGATGATTAGTCTGCTACATCAAAGTCTGATGATGGGGCTGCCATCTAAGCCTACATGTTCGATAATGCACGTTTACATAGCCAATCGGTTAATGTAAGTACAGACGTCCACTTGCAGCTACACCAACTAGGTGAACAAATGCTAGCAGTTGTTATATTGGGGTACAGATTGAAAGGCGGAACCAACTCATTTTTCCAAATTTTTTCCTGCAGGCCGATAATGGGTTATCTACAATCTCAATTTCAGGGGCTTCAGAGCTCGATAATCTTCGTGGTTGTTTAATGTGGAAAAATAAGAAATTATCAAATATATTGTACTTAAAGCAAATATCAAAAAATTATTCTGCAAATCTAACAGAACCTAGTGTCATAAGGGTTTGGAAGAATAATGAATAACTTTGTATAATTAATAATCACTTAAAATAATTTCCAAGATACTTCGTAAAATTCAATAAAAATATATCAAATGCAATAAAAATTATAGCAAAAATAAAATGCTTTCATTTTTAATTACTTAGTAATTAAGGTCTTTGAAAAAGTCATAATTATAACTTTTTATTACTTGTGACTTTTATCTTGACACAAACTCAATCAGTTAAAAATCAGACTTTTCATAAATAACATCCTCAACAAATCTTATACAATTGTCAATTATTAGAAAATCCTTCAAAACTTAAATTATTCAGTCTGTACGTTAACGAAATCCACATTATTTTTTATCACGAGTATTTTTTTTTAAATCACAAGTAATAGACAAACAAACTCAAACGTACAACAGCCAACGCTATTTTTTGAAAAATAATATTTTAATGACACCCCATAAAAGTAGACCGGTTCATAAGATTAGTTGTTATTTGTGCATACTTTTCGTCTTATAATTTAAAACTATTTGACTTAGTCAAAAATTTTGTTAAGTGACTTTTTTGTTTGTTTTGTATTATGAAAACCCGGCTGCAAAAAAAAACGTATAAAAAAATGTTTTATAAAAGTGGAACGAAAAAGCCGCATTATATTATACAATAAAACGAGCAAGAAATATCAAAAGCACTCTAATGAAATAGAAGCAGGCTAATGAAATCTTAAAAGAAATAATGCAAAAATTACTCAAACATACAGATACAAGCAATAAAGCAGACTTTTACAAACACTTGCATTAAGGAGTTTAAATAGAGACACACACAACCAACACATATTCTGCACACACTCAAACTAACATTCAAACAAAACAGAAACAATAAAGTGCATAATATTTTAAATAATAATAAAAACTTATAGAAAAATAAAACAATAAAATGTATAAATGTTGAAAAATGCATTCACTTTTTTTTCAAATAATGTTACCAAATTGGTTTTTTTTTCTGGTATTTGCTTAAGTATTTCAGCAATTAAATAAGAAAACATTAATTTCTTTTAAATTAGTTGCGCACAATTTTTAATTAAATTTTTAAATTAATTTTTAACATACATTAACTTTTTAATGCCCTTTATTATTATAACTCGCTTATTAAGTATAAAACAAAAGACTTAAGACACATACTGAGCTTAGAAAAGTTCAAGTGGTTAATGCAAATATTTGTTTAATTAAAATTGTAATTTCATTTTAATTGTTTTCTATTTAATCTACACACGGAAATATATTAGAACAATTAAGTGATACCAGTTTATTTTAAATTTATAATAACTAGCAACGTCAGTGTATTGCAAAAATTATACAAACTTCTTTTAAAATTCAGTATAATTATATTTCTTAGAGTAATGTGAATGTTTTATACATGATTTTAATTTTCTTTCTCAAAATCTTGCTTATTGAGATAAACATCTGTATATACTTTATACTCATAATATAAATTGTTGTGGTTTCAAATCCAAATCTTACTACACAAAATTGTTTGCCAGATTTTGTACATGAATTTAAGATTAATGAGTTTAAACTTTACGTTGAAAATAAATTTAAATTAGTCCCTTATTAATATAAAAAGTATATAAAATGAAGTTATGAATCTTAGTTGAACTGTATGGGTTTTAATCCAAAGATATTTAATTACTCAGACATAAGTTCATTCAATGTAATTTTGAAATTAAATTATACTGTACAATAGTAGTATTCGTTCAATCTAGACAGCCAACACTATTTACCTCTTAAGATTGATCGAACATGCATGTCATTGACGTATGGTTATTAATTAACATGTTCGTTAAATGTATGGGGACATTTTTTATGAAAATCTTCAAGTCTCAACCCCCAAAACGTGGAGGCTTGATGCAAAAATTACTAAATCGTATATTTATCAAAATATAAATAAACAGCAAAATATGGAAATAGTCCATAACTATTAAAATAACAACAATAAATTTTCAAATTTCGGTAAATTTTTTCGTTACCTAGAAAGTGAAGTCGTTTCATTAGTTATATGGGACGCTCAACACGAATCTGATATATACCGTTATATATTAGCATAACTGGCGAATGATTCGCCTTATTCAATAAAATAGAAAAATCAAAATTCGACAATAAAATTATCTTTAAGCCTAGTAAACATTGCTTCGAAATCCCGCCATTAGTTTCAGAGATATTATAAAAGTTTGAGCATAAAAATTAAAAATTTCATAAAAAAGCGCCAAAACAAAAAAAAGTTTAAAACTAAAAATATCGTCAAAAACTGAAAAAATCGTTAAAACGAAAAAATCGCCAAAACTAGCAAAAATCGGCAAAACCAAAAAAAACGTAAAAATTGACACAAATCGGTAAAACCAAAAAAATCGCCAAAAAAACAAAAAAATCGCCAAAAACACAAAAAATCACTAAAAAAATAAAAAAATCGCCGAAAACGAAAAAATCCCCAAAACAAACAAAAAATCCCAAGAACCGAAAAATGGCTAAAGGAAAAAAATCGCAGAAAAAAGCCGCCAAAAACGAAAAGAATCGCCAAAAGTAACTAAGAAAATCGCCAAAAACCGAAAAAATCTCCAAAACAAAAAAAATCGCCAAAAATGCAAAAGGAATATATATGTATGTATATGGTATTCGTAGGGAACCCTTCGTATGCGAGTCAAAGTCGCACTTTACAGAATTTATTCATAATTAGCCCTCGACACAGAAAAGCTTGTAAGCCTTACGTTTAAGATATAACGTGAGCTGAGCACTTTTACGTAAAACACCAAGAGGAAAATGTTTGTGGAATACTTTAACCCTCTAATTTTTTACTGAATGGGTCTTTCTGTCTATTTCTTAAAAATAAGCCAATAAACTCCCCTTCGATGACAATATAGCGGACTGAAATATTCTACAAAAATGTATTTTGAGGTGTTTTATATATTAAACGTAAGGTTTACAAGATTTCTTATGTCCAGTACTGGCAGTGAATAAGTACGAAATTAACCCTTAACCTCATGTCAAGCTTTGAATGTTTTAAGGCGTTGCAGTTAAGCCTGGAGCTTGGATATCTTTGAAGACCTATAGTAGAATTTTATGACAAATATTTTTTAAGAATAACTTAGCTCGTTTTATCACCGTTGAAGGGGTGTTTATTGCGCCTTTTTTAAGAAGGGGACAAAAAAACTCCTACAACGAAGAGTTAGAGGGTTAAAATGTTTCACAAAAATATTTATCTAGATGTTTTACATATAAGTGCTGATTTTTTCTTATACTTTAAACGTAATGCCTGCAAGTGGTGTTCCTATGCGAAGTACTAATTGGGAATAAGTACGAAATTACCCCTTAAGCACATTTTAAGTTTAAACTGATTTCTGTCTTTGAAGACCAATAGTAGAATTTTATGGCAAATATTTTTGTTAAACCACTTCAGCCCGTTATATCGCCGCGGAAGAGAATTTTTTATCCTATTTTAAGAAAAGGACAAAAAGACCCGTACACGGAAGAGTTAGAGAGCTAACACGTTCTACAAAAATGTTTATCGTGGTATTTTACATAAAAGTTTTAAATTCATCTTATACATTAAACGTAAAGCTTACAAGATTTTCTTTGCCGAGTCACTGTAATACCATGTTCAGACATGGATTTTTAATTGCGAAAATTTTGTTTTAATTGAGCAATTAAATTTAATTAATTGATCGTATTTGTGGAATGTAATTGTCAAAAAATTTAAATATTCAATAAAAGAGATAAACTGATGATGCTACTAAGTAATGTAATAATTTAATTAAAACAATGAAATAAATTCATTAAAGTAACGACAGAATATCTTTGAAATAACGGCAGAATTTAGTTAGTACATATAATGAAATAGTTTCATTAAAATAATTTCTTTAAATCGATGAAATAACTTTACTGAAATAATCAAATATGTTCATTAGCTTAGCGAAATTATTACATTGAATCAATGATATTATTTCATATATTTAATGAATGTTTCATTAAAATAATTTTAATGTAAGTTGTTTTATTAAACCAACGAAGCGTGACGTGGGTTGAATTTTAATGAAGTTTTGCATAGGATTAATGTTGAAATTTACAGAATTTATGAACAAAATTCTTTAAGTGTACTGTGTAATTATTAAATTTCCAATCAATGATTGTGGAACGACAAATCTGCTATAAACCGAGGCCGATAACACTTTATATTAACTAAGCTGTTTTGTCTATTAACTCACAATGAACTATTCGTTATGTTTCCCCCCCCCCCCCCTTTCTTGCAATTGCTTAATAATGCATAATGCATTAGCAAAACCGACTAAAATAAAATTAAACTTTTTTCTAAATAAATGAATTTTTTGCAAAAGAAAAACAAACAAACTAATGAGTTTAAAATGACGCCAAATAAAATATAAACTTGTCTTACAAGTAGTTAAGGTTGTGTGTTTACGGTTGGTTAAGAAATGTGTTTTTCTTTAATTTAACAAATTAAATACAAAAGAATAGAATTAATACATTATTTACGCTCTATAATTTTTCTTTTCAATTATTTTAAAGAAATTTCATTTAGAATTTGATTGGTCTCATTCCATTGTTACACGTCAGAAAAATGAATTGCTTATATTTGCAGCAAAATTGGAGGCAATTTCTAAAATTATTATTAGAAAATTCCATTAAATAAAAAAAACATTAATCATTGTAACTGATTATTTTTTATTTTTCATTTGATCATTTGATTTTAGAATGGTGAAAATATGGAACGTGGCTGTGATGAACATTGTACTTGTAATCGAGGTGAATGGATTTGTTCGCCCCGTTGTATGGGTAAAACATTTAAGCGTGGCTCCATGCAAATGAGCTTAGAAAATGAACCAACAAATTGTCGTGAAGTTGTACTAGAAGATGATGAGTGTTGTGCCATGATGGAATGTGCCACAGCTGAAGATGTATTTCTGCCTACGCAATCAACAGCGGAATCAATGAATGGTAAGTGTTTGGAATTTAATATCGTATATTATATGAACAATTTTATAAATTGACAAAAGGTAAAGTATTCGTATTTGTATGCAGCTCTGTTAATAAGTAGACTAACAATAAAATTAAATTTAAAAAAAAGAGCAAACATTTCCTTATAGCTCTTGTTTTGCCATATAGCATAGTTGATATGAGATGGTGTATTTCTATATCATATTAAGCTTGTACGCATTGCTTGTTAAATACATTGCAATAATTTTTTTTTTTGGTTGTATCAAATGTTAATCTCGTTTTTAATTTCATTTCATATTCATTCAAACTGCCTTACACCACACAACACACAAAATTGGCTCAAAACAACATTTTACTACCATCCAAAAAAATATGTATGTATTGTATGTATGGGCATATAAAAAAAAGATACAGCTTCAACACATAAAACACGTCCTGATTGTAATTACAATGGCGCAATTTATAAATTTCGTGAACGTTTGGAAATTGGCTGTGACCAGATTTGTCACTGTGATGAAGGAGGCATAATGAATTGTAGGCCTAGATGTCCTGAACGCAATCACACGCGTCTTGACAAGTGTGTGTTTGTTAAAGATCCAAAAGATGTCTGTTGTCAGTTGGAATTTTGTGATGTTACTTTGGATGATCATGAACAGACACCTTCGCCACCTACGGCACACAACTCCATAGGAGATGATGTTTATGGTTACCAAGAGGGACGTGATGTTGATGGCGCTATTACAGATGCTATTTGTGAATATAAGGGTCATATGTATTCGGATGGGAAGCAATTTCATGATGGTTGTGATCAATTATGTATTTGTACACGTGAAGGTGTACACTGTGCTAAACTACAGTGTCCTTCTTCATTTGGCTTGGATGTTTTAAATCCTCATTGCTTGAAATGGGAATCAGAACCGGCAAATTTTAAACCAGAAGCTCCAAATTGTTGTCCGGATAGCATGCGTTGCCTGGACAATGGTACCTGTAACTATAGTGGTCAAGAGTTTGAAAATTGGTCTCAAATACCCACTAATCTAACAGGTAAGTCTTAGCACTCAAAAACACTTTCATTATGTCCAAGGAGATGAAAAAAAAACAACTTAATCTGTTTTTTCTCTGCCTCTCTCGCTCTCTCATTGCCTACATCATGCTCATCTTGTTGCAACATCGCTTCATTTAGGCTGTGAACAACATTGTTATTGTGAAAATGGTAAAGTAGAATGTCGACCTGCTTGTCCACCCATTTTGGCTCTACCGCCTGCTGATTTGGGCTGTCATATATCTCAAGCCCGCCTGGTACCCATACCCGATGATGAATGTTGCAAGCATTGGTCGTGTAGTTCATTTGAAACTGGTAGACCCTATAATGGTCACAATAATGAGAGCAACCAATCAGATGAAAATGTAGAAGGTGATAAGGAAATTTCTGGTCAACATAAGGGTCATAATGGTAAATATAATAGATTGCTTAACTTAATGTTTTACTTTACGTTGCATGTTGAATGTGAAAAGCGCTTTCTTCTTATTGTATCTGTTTGAATTGTGTTTGTACCAAAGGAATCATGCAGTTAGATGTACGATTAATATGGGTCCAGCAGATTAAACCGGCTTAGTATGCTTCGGGTTATTAGTACAATATTGAAATAAATTATATACTTATCTTTTAAGCCTAGACTATCAGGCAAAGAAAAAGCAGAGTTGGGTTGAGGTAATCATAATATATTGCGATTGAATTATATGGTTGTAGTCAAATCAATTATTATAAAAAAGAGGTAGTTCTATGAATCATATCTCTGCCTATTCTTTTCGCATTACAACACTAATATTATAACAAATATAAATATAATATTGTCACACATGATCAGCAAATAATTCAAAACTATCATAGAATTGTCGACATATATAATTTTTGGCATCAGTATGACGTTCTACTAAGATCGTTAATTGATCGTCAGTAAACCAAAACTACTTACATTAACTTTAATATTAACCAAATGAGAATTCTGACACACATTACTACGGAGAGTGCGTGCAGTGTGTTACATTCGTTGGTTATAGTATATGCGATTGTGTATTTATGATGCAAATTGAATGGTCAAACGTGAAGAAAAACTTTTTTATTGTGATAAAGGCAAAACGATATTTAGTTAATTACTTAAGTTAAGGACTTCAGACCTTTTTGCCTATCTTCAAAGAATTATGTTTAAAAATAAAAAAAAAGACAATAGTTTGTTTGCTACAATCATATGATGTTTGCCACAATCACAAAATTGCTTTTATAACCATGGTAAAACCATGTGTTTTGTCTGCGTTCTTTATGTAAATCTTTATTGTGCTGGAACCCCCATACAAGGTGAAAAAAGTGGTCTGTAAATTTGACCAGACCCACCTACCCATATGTAGTTCAACACGCTGAATCCGAATCTGCTGCCCGTCAGGATTGTTTACACTCAAGGTTTTGAGTAAATTGCGAAAAACTGCAGTCTTTCTCGATTTTCTCGAGTGTGAACGATCCAAACGGAGAGCAGATTCGGATTCAGTGCATTGAAATACATATATGTAGGTTGGTCTGTCCAAATTTACAGATCACTTTTTTCATCTTGTCTGGGGGTTACCAATAGAAGTGAGCGGCCAAAGTCCATTTTTTCTACAGGGTGTTTTTTTTAGAGGTATAGAACTTCGAATTGAAATAAAACACAAGAAAATCGTTTTAATGTCCATCAATTTGGCTTTATTGGAAGGATAATTTTATGCCATTAATGTTTAAATATGATTTCGGGCATGTGGCCGCCGCGGCTGGCTCGAATAAAGCCAATTCTACAGGTCCAATTTTCAACCACTTTTTCGAGCATATGGGGCCGTATGTTGGCAATAACGCCACGAATGTTGGCTTCCAAGTCCCCTAACGTTTCTGGTTTGTTGGCGTAGACGAGCGACTTCACATATCCCCAAAGAATATAATCCAATGGTGTCAAATCACACGATCTTGGTGGCTGAACAAAATTTTGCGATGAAAATCAGCATCGAGATCAATCTCATTTTCGGCCCATACACCAAAATCACGACGCATTGCATGGTCTCGCGGCTTTAATTCTTGCACAAGCTGGATCTTGTAAGGTCGCAAGCCAAGATCTTTGCGCAAAATCTTCCATAAAGTTGATGGACAAAGCTCCAATTGCTGTGCACGGTGGCGAATCGATTCATTCGGGTCCTCTTCAACACTTTGCTCTACAGCGGCAATTGTTTCTTCGGTGCGCACTGTTCGACGTCTCTGCGGATGCGTATTATCACATAGAGTAAACGTAGTGCGAAAACGATCCATGGTTAACCGAATTAATTGCTCTGATGGACGATTATGTCGACCATAAATTGGACGGAGCTTGCGGTAAACTTCGCGAACTGAACCATTATTTTCGAAATAAATTTGCACGATTTGCAAGCGTTGTTCTTTTGTCAACCTGTTCATGATGAAATGGCAAACCAAACTAAATATTAATCACTTGACAGCTGACAAAATGGCCGGCAGTTAAAAAAGTGATGCCAACTTAAAGTTCTATACCTCAATAAAAAACACCCAATATAAAGCTTCTATTATGCATAGGCATTATGCATTCCAAATGTCATTCGATATCTGCTCCGGAACCATAGTTGGCCGGCTGAAATTGCCAAAAGTCACACTGTGAACCGGTTGTAAAATTAGATAAATTTATTCATCAGGTATATAACTAACTATTCTAAAAAGCTTGAACTCAAACCGGAAAAGCACACAACAATTTGTAATAAAGACAGAATAAAGACAGAACTGATCACAAATATAATCACAAATACTAGCTGCGAGTACTGGTCACAGCTACATAGCATATTGCTGTTGTCGTTGCGGATTTTTGATATTTTCAGTGTTGCCGTAATTTTCCGGGGAAGCGTCGCCGACCTCCTGGGATTTTGGGGATTTTTGGCCTAATTTTTGGGAGTCTTCAATATTATTTGTATCTTTGCTAGGTGCTTTGTGGCTTGGCTAAGTGGTTCGTGGAGGTGCTAGCTGTAGGTGCCTCTGCTAATTATATCAATTCTTGTAAATGATATGAAATTTGTTTACATGACAAGACACAAAGAATTGTGTCGCCGCTGCGGATTTTTTGTATTTCAATGTTGCCGTAATCTTCCGGGGAAGTGCCGGGGAACTCCTGGGATTTTGGCGATTTTGGGGATTTTCGGACTAGGTTTAGGGAATCTCAATATGGTTTGTGTCTTTGCTAAATTGTTTGATACTTGGCTAAGTGGCTCGCGACAGTTACAGCTAAAGTTTTATCTCCTAACTATCCTTACTAATATTTTAAATTTTTGTTTGTTGCGCTTTAACGGCTAAACCACATAGCCGATTTTGATGAAATTTAGAACATAGATAGATCTAAGTCTAGAAGGACACATATGATGCAAGGTTATTTTTAAACAAGGACCACGAGGGGAGGTAGGGGGAAATTTCTGCTTCTCAGAAATTATCTAACCGATTTGGATGAAATTCAAAACATAGATAGATCTGAGTCTAGAAAAGCACAAAAGCACAATTCTAATGAAATTTAAAACATGAATAGATCTGAGTCTGAAAGATAGCATAGGTGATACATTTTTTCAATAATAGGACCACGAGGCTGTGCAAGGTGCGATTCCCGTCTTTCCGAAACTATCTAATCAATTTTAATGATATTTAAATCATTATTAGATCTGAGTCTGGAAGGACATAAACACTATATAATTTTTCAAAAATAAGCTCACTAGGGGGATAAGGGGCAATTTGTAAGGTAAGTATAACGTAAGAAAGTAGGATCCAACCCGGTATTGATACAGTAAAATTTGCTACTACTTTCGACCGCCGCTACACTGTCATCAACAGCGTCCTTCGTTCACTTTTACCACGTTTGATCGCACAGAAAAAAATAAGTTTCGTTTTTGATAACAAAAATCCCGGTATTCAATAATTTTTTTTTTCAAATTTCCTGTGATAAAGAATTCCCCTATATTGATAACAAAATTATTTCAAAATAAAAATATATATATAAAATAAAAAAAATGTTGACATGGCTGGAATACGAACCCGGGCTTTCCGGACGTAAAGCATACACTCTCTAGCTGAGCCATATCCCATTTATTTTTTTATGGGATACAACTTGTTTTAAGTACTTATGTATAAAAGGAAAAGAAATAACCGGCATGGAAAAGAAATACTTAGAACGAAATATTTTATTATGTTAAAGATAAATGTTATTGAAATTCATATTTTCTTTAATAACATGGTTTTATTGAATATAATTCTTGTCTATTTTTTTCTGTGCGTGGATACTAGTATTAAGGAAACATCAGCTATTTAACCAAATTTTATGACGAAATAGAATAGAGTGTCTAAGTTCGTTTTATCAATATGGTGAGCATGAAGTTTCACCTCTTACTATTTATTCCAACCTTCCAACTCTTATTTTATTTTTGGTTTTGGTTTTTCGCGCATGCCGCAATTATTATTCGAACTGAAACAGGCTTAAATCGGAAGTTATTATTTCGGCTAAAGTTCAATATGTATTTGTATTATTAAATATATGCTTTTCTAATACAACAAGATATATTGTCTTATAAATTATAATATTATAACTTGAGTTAATGTAAATTCCAATTATTTTTTTAAAGTGGAATATTAGAATATCTAATCAGAATAGGAGAAAGGATTAGTACTACTAATTTCGACGGCCGAGTTCATTGCAAGCGCTGCTCGTTGATAGGCAAATTATGTATTGAAATTAAAATAGTCCAAGAAATAAATAAAAACTATATACTGTAAAATAAAAATCCCCAAAAAATCTCCTAAGATTCCCAAATCATAAAAACGATCCCCAATTAACCCCAAACAAAATTTTTTATCCCCATCTAAAAAATAAAATCGCCGATTTGGTGATAAATCTGCCGATGTTTCCATGGAGTAGTCTTGTGTTGCAGTATTTTTAAAGTAAATTGGGTAAATTTCTATTAAATAACGCAAATTTGTATATAGAGTTGTAATAATAAAATGTTTGGGCAATTTTAAAGAAAATCGTGGTTACTTCTTCTCTTTTTGCGTTAAAACTAAACAAATGATTCAGTCCTTGTTAAATATTCGATTTAGATAAAAGTCGGTAAAGCAAAAGTTGTTGGAAACTTCACAGACAACAACTTTTTGAACGAATTTTTTTTTAATAATACATTTATTACGTTATGAGACATAAAATCAGAAAAACAGTATTTGTTCAAACTTTGTGGGGGTTCGACACGCCTTAATCCCAACTAATTGACCTGAAGTTTTATTTAGGTTACTTTTTTATAAATACCCATGGATTTGGGGTATGAAAATTGAAGAAATCCAAATTTAAAGTTTTTACGACCACTCGAATATTTCGCGGTATTGTTTGAATTAGACAATTATTTTTATTTTACTTCTTTTTAATATTTTCATCAATCTTTTCAAGAAAAAATTCGACTAAACTTATTCCAGTTTGATTCCTTAATCATCAATTTAAGCAACCCACAAGTGACTAAGTGGTTCCTTCTCTTTGCTTGAGACCCATATTAAAGATTTAAACAGAATTTTTCTAACTAAATTCACAATTCTATTGAATGTTTTTTTTTTAATTCTTATTGAACATTGAATTCATATCAATCGATCAAATCATTCATCATCTGACATTAATTAAATCGGCTAAATTGAAAAAAAAGGAAAACATTTATCTAAACCTAAATGAATTTCACATATTCTTTTATTTATTTTTTTATTTCTTTATATTTTATATTTAACATATTTATTTATAATTATAACTCTTTTTTTAAAAAAATCATTTTTTTATTTGCGCACTCACACACTTTCTAAAACTAAAATATTCAAAATGCTTCATTAAACAAATTCTTATAAAAAAAAATGCATTTGTAAAATATGAAAAATAAACAAAAAATAAAACAAACCTTCAACTCCACTTTAAACAAAAGAAAAAGTTAATATGGAAACAACAACAGAGCTAAATGACAAAAAGGATTCACTTAATACTGTTACTTCCAAGGAGGTTGACAGAAAGTCAGAAAATGCTTTCTATCCTACCATGGATGGGAAACTGCCAAAAGGTGGTCAAGCACCATATAGTTTTGATTACAAGCCTGATAGACAGGAAAAACATGAAAAATCCGAAAAACATGATAAGCATATTAAGAAACCGGTAATTAAGCCACAACAAAATGATATTAAATATGATGTACATGAGCCTCAAGAAGAAGATCTACCCATACATCATCCTGGCCTAGGGCCAGGCTATGTTCCCGTACACTTGGGTGGCGGCATTTCGCCCTATGATAGTGTCAATTACAATCAAAATCTGGCACCACAACATCCCGGCTCACAGGGGCCTTATGGACCCTTCTATCATAATGATCCTTTCAATCCTTACGAACAATACGATATCAATCCGAATGGTATACCACAAGGTAAACCACCCACACCAACTAGTCAATCGGATTTATTCAATATTATAGGCGCTGCAGGACCAGGAGGAAAACCTTCACAAAATAATTTGCCACATCATGTTCGTATTGAGCATATTTTACAACACTTGCAACAAAATGCTGCTAATCAAAATCAACTGCCTAACAATCAAGGACCTTATGTGAATATACCTCAGCATGGACATGGTAATATAAGTGGAGCTGAAGTTGTTAATCATCTTGGACAATCAGGTGTTGACGTGCCACCACAACATGATCAGCAATATGTTCCTGTGGTTCACAGCGGTCTACCACCACCACCTCCACCTCATGGCATTGCCATAGTCGATGGTCAGGCGGTACCATATGGTGGTTATCCTGTTATACCTGGCGTAGGACCAGTAGCAACACATCTTACAACAAATCAATTTTCATCTACCACCACATCAAATGGTTTAGCAACACAATCGACAGAACATGCAGCCACAAGTGCATCAAAGCCCAAAAAAACAGGTTGATCCTTTAAACCCTCATATTTCATAATTTCTAGCATAGCTACTACTGCGATGTGCTTTTCAAGATTATTTTAGATGTTTTTTATTTATTTATATTTTTTTTGTCAAATATTATGAAGAAACTAGTTTCTTAATGAGCAGCCAACACTTTTTTAATTAAGTAAAAAAAAAATATTTTTATATCACAATAGTTTTTTTATCTCTCCTATACAATTTTTAAAAATGTAGATAGGCCCTTTTGCATTTTATATGACGATATAAAAAGTGTACATGAATTGTTCATGAGTAAATGTTACTGAAGTAGTACTATATATGAGAAGGTAGGATTCATATTATCGTTTTCGTCCCATTCAATGAATCCTGAAATAAAATTATATTTTTCGATTTTTTAACATTTTTGTTTCGCGGTTGTTCTGGAAATGATTTTTGCGAAAAAAAAATACACCAAAATAAATTAGTACATAGTTTGAAAGTACTATACATCTGCTATCTAAAAACAAAAAATTATAACAGTCGCACGACGAAATTAAAAGTTATGATCACTTTTTCAATTTTGACTTTGGTTCGCATGGAAAATTTTCTTTTAAATAAATCTTTACAAACATTTATACGTGAGCGAAAAGAAGGCTAACTTTTCTTTCAAATATGAAAAAAAGATCGGCCGAGAATGTTAAAAGTTATGTAAATTTCAAATAACTATTTGTACCAAAATACGACCTAACTAATACATTCATGGAAAATATAACAGCCCGCAGTATGATAGAAGCAAATTTGTTCTCTATATCGTTTCTACCCTTCAGCGACTGTTAACTTCTTTTTAACGTCCTAAACTTTATAGACAAATTACATTTAACATTTTTTAACGTAACACTCAATACATACTCTTACGAATTCAATAGTTTTTTCAGAACACACACTATATTTTGAATTTAAAACAATTCAGATGTATAATCTTCGATGAGTTTTAACATAAACTCCTTAATTATTCAATAAACATTTTTTATTAAATTAAAAAATATGGATAACAACACTCAATACATATTTTTGGCTACAAACTATAATTGATTGATGAAACGTTTTGTAATATCATACTATTTAACAAAGTTTACAAAACTTTTAAATATTTAGAATTACAAACCAATGCTGTTATTAATGCAATTTTAATAATTAAACAGAGTAATGAAGCGTTCTTAAAGAAGCGTACCGCTCAATACACAAGACTGCGGACAACAAGAATTTAAAAAATTATAGTTTCTAATATTTTTAAAAAATTGTATGTGTGAAATAAGAGAAGCAAATGCAAATATTCCAAAATCGTTATAAATTTAATATCGTTTTTGTATTGAAAATCTACAGCATGCATTACGGACACGCCATTTTGTATGAAGAGTAAAAACAGTATTTTCGCTCTTCGTTTTTAACACATAATTGACAGTCGTACACAAAAAAAGTATGTACTTTTATTTATATTTTGCTATACCCACTTGACCTGAGATTCGATATAAACGAATGTTCGCTAAAGCGAAGAAATTTCGAAACAAAACTCTTCGATATTTCTTCGCGAATCTAAACAAATCTAATGTTCGCTAAAGCGAACTTTTCTCGATAATTTTTCGAATGTGTGACGATAGCCTAGTGAATGTGCGTCAGACAAGAGCTACCGTTTCGAATCTGTCTGACTGCATTGTAAGTTAAAGAATTAAAATAACACACACATACGTACATATGCGCAATGAATGAACAGAAAAAAATTAGCTACGATAGCCTAGTGGATGTGTATTAAGCTCTGAACAGACGGTTGTCAGATCTTACAATATTGTCAGATCTGCCAACGTGCTGACGATGTACTGACAATAAAAAATTGTCAGCTTAAGCTATATTGTTAGTTCACACGGTTGTATCAAAGTTGTTAGCAAAGCTTACAATTTATCGGCAGACAATTGTCTGATAATAACTTTATCTGACAATATTGTCAGTAAAAAAAAAATTGGCAGTTCACACGATTGTCATGTAAAAATGATCAGATCTGTTGTTTGGCGCTGCCAGACTCAGATCATTTAACAGATATTAACAATTATTTATCATATGTGCTCGTGTTAACTTTAAAAAGTAAAAATATAAATTAGAAGCAATTTTAACTATTTTAGCTGCATAGTTTCTTTTATTTTGCTTTTTCCCTAACAAAAGATTTGTGCAGTGCTGCCAATATAAAGAACTCTGACAATGACGTCATTGTCAAATGCAGAAACTTCGCACATCTGACAATTAAAAGATGTCTGACAATAATCTGACAACGGCAACGCGATGTGTTCACACGATTGTGAGATGTCTGACAATTTTTTTTGTCAGCAGGTAGTATTAAAATTGACTGACAATGCATTTTCTGCCAACGTTGTCAGACAAAAATTTTCAGTTCACACGATTGTAAGAAACTCTTATCATATTTTACTTAGATTATTGTAAGATCTGACAATCTTCTGTACATAGCTTTAGTCTGTTAGCCTGGAGGTACCGTGTTCAAATCTGATTAGCTGCAGCGTAAGTTCAAGAATTAAAAAATTCATAAAATAAATAAATTAAAAAATAAAGAATTGCTTTTGCTCGATATTGGCCCACTTTTGATATTGCTAACGAGCCTTCGAAATCGAATGTTTTTTGAAACAAAACTGAGCGACAGGTAAACTTTTTTCGATTCATTCTTGAGTGGCATTCTCGATAGTTTTACACGATAAATGTTTCAGATATATTTGAAATCGATATTATTAACGATAGTCTTGGTCAAGTGGGTACTTTCAACGGACACGAAAAAAGTATTTGAAATGATAACACAATGCAACAAGAAAAATTCCGGGAAGTACCGCTATATTTTTTTAATGGTTTTATTTAATTTACCCTGTTTGTGGTTTGTGGAGTTTGTCGCGTTTGTGTCGTCGGGTCAAATCTAGTAATTGAAAATTTACCCCCTTCCCGTTGATCGTTTGCTCTGAAATTTTGTAGCCGCCTTTATCTTTGGTGACAATTTAATATGGTGATTAGAAAAGTCGGCGGCGCCACGCCCATAAAAAGTAGTACTTAGTTTTAGCCCTTTCCTGTTAACCGATTGATTGAGATTTAGTGCACGCCTTTACTAACAATTACTCTACACTTTTGTATTTAAAAAAGTGGGCGGCGCCACGCCCATAAAAAGTAAAATTTATTTTTAGCCCCTTCCTGTTAACCACGCCTATAAAAAGTAATACTTAGTTTTAACGCCTTTCTATTAACCGATTGATCCACAATTTGGTACACACCTTTACTTCTGATTACTACACAATTTTGAGATTAGAAAAGTGGGCTTGGCTACGCCCCTAAAAAGTAATATTGATTTTTACCCCCTTCTTCTTGACCGACTGATCTGAAATTTGGTAAAAAGCTTTACCTTTCATGACAATATAATTTAGTGTTAAAAAATGGGTGGCGCCACGCCCATAAAAAGTAATACTTAGTGTTAGCCCTTTCCTGTTAACCGATTAATCTGAGATTTACTGGACACCTTTACTTACGATGACTATATAATTTTGTAATTAAAAAGGAGGCGGTGCCACGCCCATAAAAAGTAATATTTAGTTTTAGCCCTTTTCTGTTAACCGATTGATCTGAAATTTGGGTGAACACACTAAATTTTCATAACTGATTGATCTGATGACGTTACTATTATGTGTATTCAGTGTTAATGTAAATCACAGATGGTCGCCACCACAAAATGGTGATTAGTTATTTGTCTATAAACACCTCAATATGGATATCAAATGAAAGGGTTTGACCAGTAGAATACAGTACGCAATGAAAAACTTCCAATTTCAAAATGGCGGCCAGCACGAAATGAGGGTGGGGTTATATTCATGCATAGATATTGTCAGCCCCCTTAATATTGGTATTAAATGAAAACCGTTGGCTACTATAACGCATTACCACACGAAAAAAAATCCAAATCCAAGGTACAATCGAAAACTAAATGCCAGATCATAGAGTTTAGAGCATAAAGTAAAAAACTAACTGCCTGTTCCACAATGTCGACAAGTCGATGTCGTTCTCATATTTATATTGAAAACAAAAACAAATTTAAGTTTTTTATTATTGTTTTCAATATAAATATGGGAATGACAGCAACTTGTCGACATTGCGAAACAGGCAGTTAAACACTTAAAAATAAAATAAGTAAAAAAAATGTTTAACTTAAATGGCTTTATTGTAATGAAACATAATAATGATGCAGATAATGCACTAAAAGCTCAAAAATAATTATGTAGTATGTACCAGGTACCAGCTACAACACCACTTTCCTTACAAATATAGGACATTGATCAGACTAAAATAAAGCCGTGGTGCGCATCGAGTTTAGGTTATCTACAGTCAACAATGCCCCTTCGTAAGCCACGGTAAGAGAAGACTTGCAGTCGTCGTACGTCGTTCTTGGATAGACCCCAAGTTTCACATCCGAATATGAGTATGGGTTTCACACAGTGTTAAATACTTTGGCCTTCAATTGTGTTGATACCTCGGTTAACACCCATACTTTTTTTTAAACAAGGCATGGCATGACGGGCCTTGTTGATTCGCGCAGAAACATCTTCATTTGCACCGCTGTTCGTTGTGATTGTGCAGCCTAGGTAACAGAAAGATTATACATCTTCTATTGTGTTATTGTTGAGAGTTAGACAAGTGGTATTGGTGGTATCAACTTTGAGAGCGTTGTTATGGAGAGCTTTCAGTTTGTTCTCTATATGTTCGAACCTGTGTCCTAAGAGACATAAATCCTCAGCATAGTTAAGATAGTTTAGTTTTGAGAAAGGCGTCCACTGAATGCCGTCTGGTGCTTCAATGTTTGTTCTTGTCATGACATCGTCTAGGACAAGCAGGAAAAGAAGTGGAGACAGAACAGAGCCCTGGCGTACTCCCACATCGATAGTAAATGGTTCAGACGTTTGACCCTTGTATAGCACCATGGTTCTAGGAGTTGGAGTACATAAGTTAGGTGACCATAACACATAAAAAAATATAGTGGTAACCAAAGGTCATGACAAAAAAAATCTGTACGTGACAGAAAAAAAATTAAAACGAATTTCAGTTTAGCGCATTAAACTCTTTTTATTTAAAGGACCAAAAATTTGTTTTGCAAACCAGTGGTAAAATTTAAAAAAAAAAATGTCATTGAATTATGCAACATTGCTCGCAATAGGTAAGAAAAATTTGAACTTTTTCAATACTGATTCAACTATTTAAGACATTTTGGTGAGATTTTGCTAAAATTCTTTTCACAAAGAGCAAATTGTTCGTAGCTCGTGAGTTTGTTCCAAAAAAGATGACTTTATTTTGAAAAGATGATTTTATTTTTCTTAAAAAATATAAATCTTATATGATAAAGCAGATAAATAATATCTTTTCTATTAATTAATAGAGTACATATTAGCCTTTAACCCTACATAGAAACTTTTTAAATAGTTCAGAAAAAGAGTTGGCATAGTCCGTCACGTGTGGGACAGTTCCAGTCAACTAACATTTTAAATTCTTGATTTGAGTGAAAACTCCAGCGAAACTATTACACATGAGGAAAAAGTGTTTAAGAAGCAAATTATAAATAAGAATCAAGCTTGCTGCTGCCGTAAAAAAATTTAAATAAAACACATATTTATAATTAAAAATACGTTTTTATATTTTGTCACGTACAGACAAATCGCGTCACGTACAGGACATAGTTGAACTTACATCTATAAAATAAATAAGAATCAATAGTTTAGCACAATTTTGTTTACAGATAAGCATTGTTTTCTGCACTCCGAAATTTTCTCTTTAGTTTTAGTAAATTGGAAATTTTAAATTCCACTTATCGCTTTGGTATTTTCCCATGGCAATGCAGACACATTTTTTCGAAAATTTGCTAGGATGACATATAAATCGTGCTGGTTTTTGAAACTAATTGATACTACTTCCTGTTACTCTTAAAAAATTAATGGTAATTAAAACAAATGTGATCTGTGATCTCTTTGTTATAATTTATATAAATTATTTTAGATGAGAGCATAATCTCACGATTTAGGTGCAAAAGTAAGTATATAAAAAATTAAGGTTAACAAAATTGTTCAGATTTCCGTTTTTTCACGGAATGATGCTCCTAAGACTTTTTTCTAATAAACATTGAATTCTTATTTCCGCTGTGGCTGACTGGTAGGGATGCCAACCTGTCAGTGCGGGCGGAGGTCGTGGGTTCGATTCCTGCCATTGAGTGTTTTCGCAGACAAACTAAACCGCTTCGCGGGTTGAGTTTGTTTGAAAAAAAAACTGTAAATAGGCTGATGATTAAGTAGAAAGATTTAAAATTTTCCTAAAGTAAACTTGAAAATAACGCCGTAGTAGCTAAACATTTTTCATTATTTCATATTTTTAGACATGTTTCTTTTCGAATTTCTATTATAACATTTTTGCTATATGGCTAGTGGGTTCCACCGTCTTATTGCATACCACATACACAAAACAAATTATAAATATACATACTTACATATATACAACGCTCTAAACTTCATTTTAATTGTGAAACAAATTTCTCTCATAGACTAGATAACATTCTGTAGTGTTACAAACTAAAACCTTTTTTATTAAATCCTAAAACAAATCCTTTTAATTATATCGTAGTTTTGTATTTAGTATTTTATTAATTTTATTATTATTTCTTTCCAATGTTTCCTCTATAGCATTCAGTAACTTACAACCCGATATTGAGGTCCATACATTGGAAGCCATTGATCCGCGAACTGTGCGTATTGTATTTACTGTGCCTCAAGTTTATGTTAACTTACATGGACGAGTTGAATTACGTTATAGCAATGGTGGTGGCAATGATACCTCTAAATGGGATCAACAAATATTTGCCCCACCAGAGGATCTAATAGCTACTTCACAAATGGAATTCGATTTGCCCGGTTTAGAACCTAATTCATTGTATAAAATTAAAATTACTTTAATTTTAAGAGATTTGAACTCCCAGCCGACTAGTTCTATATACACCGTTAAGACGCCAGCAGAGAGAACCATCACTCCACCTCCACCGATTTCTGATTATAGACCTGATTTCCAAGATGTCTTTAAGAATGTCGAAGATCCTGAATTGAATGTTAGTGACACCAACTCCACCTGGTTGCACTTGACTTGGAAGAAATTGTCCGATGAACAAATGGATTATGTGGATGGTATACAATTGAGATATAAGGAATTAACTGGCATGATTTATTCATCCTCACCTTTGATACATCGTTCTTTAACGGCGTATACCATTGAAAATTTGCAACCTGATACTGGTTATGAAATTGGTTTATATTATATACCTTTTCCGGTCATGGGGCGGAGCTTAGAGCTGGTCATATGATTAAAGTGCGTACAGGACCTAAAGTGGATGTTTATGCTTTTGATGTTATGGTGAATGTTACTAAAATTAAGGCCCAAAGTATTGAAGTATCTTGGAATGGTGTACCATATCCAGAAGATAAATATGTCAATATCTATAGAGCTATATATCAAAGTGATTCGGGTAAAGAGGATTCAAGTGTCTTTAAGGTGGCCAAGAGGGACAGTACGACTGGTACTTTAATAATGGACTTGAAGCCTGGTACCAAATACCGTTTATGGTTGGAGATGTATATGACTAATGGCAAAATTAAGAAGAGTAATGTTGTTAACTTTATAACAAAACCGGGCGGTAATGCTGTGCCTGGGAAAACTGGTAAGTCGCATGAAAGATTAAAATTTTGAATTATGTATATAATGCTTAAGCAATTATTTATTAAAGTTTTTAATGCTTACGAAAGGATTCAAGAACTTGTTGGAAATCTGGGTAAATTAAAGTATATTTTTTTAATCAATTACAAGTTTTTGTGCTCTTGCGTTTTACTTGTGAGTTTTTAGTTTATACAGAATAAATGAGCACAAATCAAGTGCCTATGTGGGCTTGATAGTGCGCTACTCTATTAGTCTGGACCTCATGGGTTCGATTTGCTAAAGATACCAATAGATAATATTCGAGATCGAATGATTTGCTGCCAGTAGAACATTTGATGAGAAGGCTGTGAAAAATCCATAATTTTTAATTGGATAAGCGTTTTTTTTAGTAGGTGCGACTTTGGCCTTTAATTTTGCTATAGAACGTAAAAATCGACCGATAAGAAATCCCGTCTGAAAATGCCAAATTTTGGCCCCCGTAAAGTTTTTAGTCTTAACATTTATAAGGGCCAAAGGTTGACTTTTTTGAAACAACGCGAGTTAAAGTATAATTTACGAATAAGCGAATGTAAAAGTTACCTGATATTGGTCCAACTTTAGCTAAGATATGAAACCTTTAATGAAAAAGTCGTATGTTTCTATTTTAAGCCTAGTACACAGTTCTGCCTGAATTTCAGACAATTTTCCGTTTGGTAGTACCCAGCTGAAAAGAAAAATCAACACAATTCTTGTTTAAACTTGATGTCAACAGCGGAAAAATTATCAGATCTAACATTTTATATGAAATATTAAGATAAATTAAGTAAAATGCGACTTTGGCTCACACACGAAGGGTTCCATACGAATACACATATGCATATCTCTTTTCGTTTTTCCCCTTTTTTTCATTTTGGCAGTGTTTTCGTTGTGTTTTTTTGGTTAATTTGTTTTTTATTTTTTAAGTATTTTTCGTTGTTTTTGGCGATTTTTTTTTTTAATTTTCGTGAGTTGTCGTTTTTTGGAATTTTTTGTTTTTTTTTGCCGATTTTTTTAGTTTTGGCGATTTTTTGGTTTTAGCGTTTTTTGCGTTTTTTTTCTCTTTTTGACGATATTTTAAGTTTTAGCGATTTATTTTAGTTGCGGCAATTTTTTTCAGTTTTGACGCCTTTTTCCGTTTTGGAGATTTTTTCAGTTTTTGTGTTTTTTTTTTTTATTTTGCCTTGGTTATGACACTTTTTTTCGTTCTGGCGATTTTTTTGTTTTTTTTTTTTGCGATTTTAGGTTTTTTGCAATTTTTTTTTGCTGCTCTTTTTAGTTTTGGCGTTTTTTTAACGTTTTTTTCACTTTTTGACGATATTTTTAGTTTCAGCGATTTATTCTAGTTTTGGCACTTTTTCAGTTTTGGCGCTTTTTTCGGCTTTGTGGATTTTTTCGGTTTTTTGTGATTTTTTAGTTTTACCGATTTTTTTACACTTTTTTTAGTTCTGGCGATTTTTTCGGTTTTTTACGATTTTATTTAGTTTTGGCGCTTTTATTTTCGTTTTAGTGATTTTTTCAATTTTTGTCGATTTTTTTCGTTTTTGATGATATTTTTAGTTTTAGCCTTTTTTTTTTTTTGTTTTAGTGCTTTTATTCGTTTGACGAGTTTTTTCGTTTTTTTTTAGTTATTTGGCGATCTTTTTAGTTTTGATGGTTTTTTTAATTTTAGAATTTTTTTCATTTTTGTGCTTTTTTTCTTTAAGCGTTTTTTTCATTTATTCGATATATATAAAAAATGTAATACAGTCCGCTATGCATGTGCTATCATCGCTGTCTCATTGACGACTAAAGGAAAGAGAGTAAGAATGTGTGTGAGTATGGCTACCACAATTGTGCTATGAATCTGACTTCACTGATGTATGGCCACCACTGGTCTAAATCAATGATCACCAAACATTGCCCAAAGGGAAAAACACCTACACCAGTGAAAACACGTATACAATACGTGTGTGTACTCAAGAGAACAAAATCCAAAAAAATTTCATTTAGTAGCAACAACAATGAACGTTTGTTGCCTTGTTTTATGAAACTTGCAAAAACACCAATGCATTCTGATTTTAAGTGTCTCTCTTTCTGGCGTCGACTTATAATAAATTTAAGTAGTGTCAACTAGAGATGAGCGATCCCGTGATTTTTAAAGAACATCGTGAACAGTAAATGTGATTTAAAAATCACTGTTACTTAAAACACTGTTTTCAGTTCTCTTCTCACATGCATATCTTCTAAAGAGCTGCGCAAAATATTCTAAATGTTCTGTGTTCTATTTTACACTACTTACAAGCACTGTATTTTACTGTAAACATAAATTCCAAAACAAAACTAACAAAACATGACTCTCACTAAAACAAACTAAGCATAATTTGAAAAGTTTTTTTCTACAGCTTTATTAGTGATTGTGTTTCCAAAACAAGTAGAATACCAACACAAAAAGCCACAATGAAATAAAGAAACGGTAAATTATAGCAAAAGCATCGAGTGCACTAGAACATATGTATAAAAAAACGTAAATAAGAATTTAAAAAATTCACAGTGATCATTAACTTAACATCATTAAGTTAACAGTAATGGAAACATTAGATGTGTGTATGTGCATTAATTTATTGTAAATAAAAACTTTTTAAGCTTTTTCTTATTCATAACAAAACGCAAATGTTTCTCCCTATGCAAATTTCTCTTTGGTCTATATCTATAATCAAAACATACAAACATGTTTTGAATGTTCTATTTCAGTTTTAATGTTCTACTTCATCTTTGTTCTGATTCAGCTTTATTCTACTTCAACATTGTTCTACTGTAGTATTCAATAGTTTTATCGTAAAACAAAACAAATGTTTTTGGAAGTATGTATTTTGTAATGATAGAGTTTTATACACACCCTATTTGTATTTATTGAAATTGCTTGTAAGCCATTTTTCTTATGCTTGTGCAGCTCTTTAATATCTACACCCAAAACGTTGTTCTTTAATATTGCAAGGCAGATTTATAAACGCCTTAAAACACACTTTCAATTTTAAAAAAAAATTCTAATAAGGAAAAAGAGAACACAAGAAATAGCAACAAACAGTGAAATATCATAAATTTTGTGTATGTAACAAATAGAAATTAACGACTTTACAAGTAGCAGTTACTTGACAAATTTTGTCACAACTGTGATTCGTGATTTTTCAGTAACAGTGATTAAATCACAGGTACAGAAATATCGCTCATCTCTATTGTTTGATAGAATATTTCACATTCACATATTGAAATCACACGAAAAGTCAGAAAGTGTCATGACAGCTTAACTCGGAACAAATAAAAAGTTTTTTAAATTTAATTTTAGAATAATTTTAATGTAATACATTTCTTTAATCTACATAGGCAAACTCTTAACCGCTGGTGTTGATCAGCCTGTTGGAGATTATTATGGTCCCTTAGTCGTTGTGTCTGTGGTAGCTGCCTTAGCTATTATGTCAACTTTGGTCCTTCTACTCATTTTGACAAGAAGGCGTGTTCATCAAACGGCCTCCATAACACCACCACGTAAAAGTGATGCTGCCTATGACAATCCCTCATACAAAGTTGACATACAACAGGAAACCATGAGTAAGTTTGTTTTGTTTAATTTGAGTTCCTTACAAATTATTTATTTTTCTTTCATTCTTTACAGATCTGTAGCGATTTTAATTGTGTAAAATAACCAAGTGAACTTATTTTTCTACTCAAATGATTTAAAAGAAATAAACGAAAACAAATCCTAGTTGTGTATTAGTAATTAGGTTTCAAAACAGATTATTTTTTTTTTTGTAAATATTTAAAAGAAAGTATATACATAATAAATATAAATTCTTTAACTAAACGAAATTATATTATGTAAAATTGAAAATTGGTTTAACCACTTACAAATGAAACAAGAAGGAAAGAAAATAACGAAAAATATTTAAAACAATACAAAGTGCCAGATTTAAATAAAAATCAGATGAAATTTAGAAGAAGCTAAATTATAATATTGATTGGCCTTGATACTTGATTAAATGTATTTTTGGAAGAAACTTGAAAATTATATAAAAAGCCATTATTTAAAGTTGAGATGAGATGTTGTAGTATTTAAGATGATTTTTTTATTTTTTATCATTTTTTTATATATATTTTTTATTTTGTTTTTAATTTTGTATATAAAAAAAGTGTTCTTTTTAGCTGTCAATTAAGAAAACATTTCTAATTTAAATATTTTGTTGTTAAATTGTAAAGATGAGTGTTTAAATTATAAATGTTTTTTATAAGTATTTTTATTTTTTGTTCACTTTTTATTTCCTTTTTTCTCTTTATTTTATTCACGAAAGGCATTGTATAATTTTTGTAGCTTTACTTTTGTTTAGTTTTATATTAAAAAAAATTATTTTAAGTTTAAAATAAAAAATAATAATAAACAAATTTAAATGAGTTTGATTTCTAAAAATAAGATGAAGAGAAGGGATCCGATCTACCGCAGAATGTTTTATGTAAAAATTTCAAGGTACTACATACTATGTACTATCTATTACGGTTTATGAAATACATCCCTTTAACAGACGGAATGGTGTAAAAGGCGCAAGATCCAGCGTAAAGCCTGGTATTTTGTTCAACATGAAAAAAAATTTACCATTCCCATTTTCACACACACATACAGCTTTATGGTCAGCATCGTAAAAATATTGAGAACAATTTCCTAGGACCTCAAAACGTCGACATCTGTTGAAAACACGATTTTCGAAAATCATGGCAAAAATGGTGACTTTTCATTTTTGATTGCGGAAGTTAATAATGGAAGTAATATGATAAATCCGATCAGAGCGTATGTCGGAAAGTTAACTACAAAAAACTACTATTTTAAACGTTTTCAACGATCTCTTGAATTTAACTAATTCTTGCAAAAATAAAACCGACTACAAAATAGGCGCGGCACTGCCCCCATATTTTATCATCATGTACTTTTACGAGAACTAATTGTGTGTGCGAAGTCTCATAACAATCGGATAAGTAGTAGTTAAAATTAATATTTACTTTTCATGGGCGTGGCACTGCCCACTTTTCTAACTACAATGTTGTATTGTAACGATAACGAAATGTGTATGCAGTTTCATTAGAATCGGCTGAGTAGTAGTTAAAATTCGTATTTACTTTTTATGGGCGTGGCACTGCCCACTTTTCTAAACGTAATGTTGTATTGTAACGATATCTAAAGATATATGCAAAGTTTCATTAGAATCGGTTTAGTAGAATTTTTTTAAAAATAATATTTACTTTGCAAGGACGTGGCACATCCCACTTTTTATATCCTGATGTAGTATTTAAACAGAAGCTTAATGTGTATAAAGTTTCATAAGAATCGGTTGAGTAGAAGTAGTTGAAAACGAATGTGTATTTACTTTGTATGGACTTTTCAACGGGACCAATCTGGAAGTGCATCCTATTGAATAGAGAAAACAAACCCGAAATCTGTTCAGAAAAGGCGGTTTTGATGGGAACATACATAAAAAATAAATACATGACGAATTGATAACCTTTTTCCTTTTTTTGTAGTCGGTTAAAAAGTATTCGAAATTAAATGATCGATCTGAAGAGAATTTCGGATATGGGAATTTCCTCAGAAAAGTCCACGTTATGTAACGTAATGCCAACAAGCAAATAACCTTATATTTGAAAGAAACTGTAATTATTTTTACTTCTCTCCACATTTAGTAAAAGTTTAGGAAAAAAATTTAACTAAATGGTCCTGAAATACAAGGTTAATTGCTTGTTGGCGTTACGTCGCAAAAATTGGACTTTTCTCTGGAAATGTCCATGTAGTGAATTAAAAAATCAAATTTTTTTAAATTATCGACTATATCCCTCGAACCAATCGATTTGTATGTCTTTAACTTAAAATTCGGCCTTTTCCAAATCAATTACAGGTTTTTAACAAACAAATTTATAATTTTCCAAATCAAATTCGCTACTTCACAAATCAAACTCGACATTGTTCAACCCGAATTCGGTTTTTTAAGTATCAAAAAAAAACTTTTTTTAATCAAATTCATTTGAAATTTAACTGTTAACAGCGATTACCTTACCATAACTTTTTTAATTGATTTTCTGTGAATTCTTTTATTTTATTCCATATATTCATAGAGTTATAAATTTCACTCTCGATTCTTAACATATGATTATAAAAAAAAAAAAATACATTTCGTTTTAGTCTTTGGGTAGTATGAATAAAAAAAGTATTTTCGTTTTACTTAAAAATTTGTTTAAAAACAAAAAATTCTGGATATTATTGAAAATAAAACTTTCGTGTTTTAAAACAAATTTTTAAGTAAAAAGCAAATAATTTTTTAATCATACCTACCCTTTGAATAAAATTACTAAATTCACATCCATAATTTCAATAAAATTTCATTAGTAGAAATTTTTACAACTTTAATTTGTCCATTTTCTGTTCTATTACACTATCCTCTTCGGTATCGGAGCTACTGCTGTCACCCTCACTTTCAGGCGATATCGAAATATCAGACTCACAACTTTCGGTACCCACATCATCGGTGGTATCATCATCACAATCTGGATCTTCCGAATCATCTTCACTGTTCGAAGTAGCAGCATGTATGTCTGTTATTAACTCTTTCAAAAGCTCAGTTTCTACTTCTTGCAGTCCCAAACCTAAATGCTTTTTGAAAATGTCGAGTAAAACGTTTTTCAAATTGTGAGCCAACATTTGCAAGTGACTGGCACTACATAATGCTGGGTTATTTAAATAACGTATATAGTCATCTATATAGTAGTGATTGAAGACAGAACGTTCATTTGTATCGAAAATATTATGTGTTACAAGTAATTGTTTTAAAATCCAGGCAGAATTTGATTGTAATGCAGTTATGCAATCTTCAACACATTGTTTGCTTAATTCGTAATTACGGTACAAGGGATAGATAAGAGAACTTCTCATGAAGCTTATAACAACATCTTTCAGAGATGTAAATGGTTCAAAATATGTAAGCGTAGCTGAGAGTATACTACGTGTCCACGCAGATTCACAATTTGCTTCATTGGATGTAAATCTAAGAGATGAAATTTCTTTTTATTTTTATTTCAATTGGTTTAATATAAATTACCTGACGTCATAGCAAATGCCTAATAAAATACTAATAAGACTGCAATCTATTTCCATTATATCGTATTCATCAGGCATTTCCATTAGATCTGGCTTACAAGTTAAATTGTGCAGCAAACATTGTTCTTCTTGTGATAAAACGTTATCTAGAAAAACAATTTGAATTATAATTATCATTCGTAAAAAATAAGGCACAAACTCTTTTTTTCTTCTGTCTTTAAATTAAATTGCACCTAACTTTTATTTCATTGGATGACAGCAGTGAATCACTTTATCACTCATGTCCATTATTACAACTTGGCAATATTTAAAGGCATGATTTTGTCGGACGGATACAGTTTATTTTTATTACAACTTTACTTTAACTGAAAGTCAAAGGCAAGTTCATCCTACCTGGTACGTTAAAATAAGTTTGTAGTAATGATAAGCAGTTAAAATGACCCACAATATCCTGCCTTTAACTATTGCCAAGTTGTAATAATGGCCCTTATTGTGGTTCGCGTTTTTCGACTTCAACTTCGGCATTTTGCACTCGAGTAAAGAAAACTGTTTTGTATTTTTTCTTTAACCTAGTACAAAATGCGCTCCCTATATAAAAGCTACTTGCCTTTAAAATTTATTGTAAAATGAATTGGATTATCATGACCCTCTGGCACTTGGAGTTCAACGAAATTCAGTTTATATTGATCTCTTGAAAAGTTCTTCATTTCATCAATTTCTCTGTCAATAGTTCGTTGTAAGGGACTGACTTCGTTTGGTTCTGGCATGCGAGTTATAATATCTAAATCGCACTAAAGCAAACATATACTTCATATTAAAAAAGCATCTCAACAAAAACCCTTTGAAATTATTTACCTCAAATAGTCTTATGGTGCCTCTGTATTTACTAGCAAAACCATATTCATAATTGCTTTCAGGCTTGAGCAGTTCTTTGGAATCATCAATGCGTAGGTAACATTGATCTGTTATTTTCTTTAATTTCCATAAATCTAATGATTTTCCATGTTCCTTTGCAGTCTTTTCCTTCGAAAACTTTTCAGTTGTATCGCGTTCGTCCTCTTGGACCGGCAGACATAGTAAATTCAGCATCATACAATGCTCTTTGGTATTGTACTTTATTTCAACATTTTTTATGTCCTTCATATCAAAACGTCGAGGACTTTTGAATCTGTGTATAAAATGAGTGTCGCAAAAACACAAAATAAATCGATAAAAATAATTCTAACTAGACTTACTTGTATAGCTGGACATCTAAATAAATAAGAAATGTATAGTCGTCTATAAATAAATCACAATTTCTTATATTTTGCACATGTCTACCAGGACCAAAATCTTGGCTGCTTTCGTTGACCTTCGATTTCTTAATGCAAAGCGTTAATTCACAAACGTTTCCTTTAAAGACGTGTTTAATTTCTTGTACATTAGACATTTTTCTGTTAAAATAAATTTTTAGAATATTTAAAATGTTCGTAGCCAAAAGCAAAATATATAAACAAAAAGCTAGTGGTCTGAAACAATCGATGGTGCTATCGATACTATCGATGGTTTTTGACTATCGAATCACTATCGATAGCAAGGTGTAATAAGTATACAGGTGGCAGCATACCGTCAGCAAATTATTTTTTGATCCGTTCGTTTTGTGCAAAACTGTGGGTCTCCACGCGCACTCAACTTGGAAATAATTATGTTCTCATCTGTCAAATACTATTTCCAACATCATATGTTCACGGCAGACCCATTTATTTGCAAATAAATTGCAACATAATTGTTCAAACTATTGTTCAAGACATAAGCATGGTATTGTGTTCAACATTTCACGTGATATGCTGTCAAAACACATATAAAAAAATTGGCATGAATTATTCATGAAAAAATGTTGCTTAAGTAGTACTCTGTTTTTCTATGGAAAACATATAAATTGTATTGGCAACATTTTAAGTTTTCATGCGAAATAATATGAGTGGCATTTTTTTCGCTTGGATTTTGCAACAAACACATGAAGAGTATAACAAACGTACATGTCAAATTTTTTTCATGATATAATCAAAGTTGCCCAACATTTTTCACAAATTTGAACACAGTACCAGGCTATAATATTGAATATAAGCTGTCAAATTTGATGGGCATTTGTTGCTTGCGTGAATTAAACAAAAAAAGCTTGCAAGTGTGGTAAAAATTAAATATATTAAATTAAAGACAAAAAATATCGATCCATTTACAGTGAATTTTTCGAATATATGCCCAATACGTGTTCTATAGATCAGCACAAAAGCCTGTACGTGAACATATTAGTGCTGTTATTCTGCCGACGTTATTTCTTATGTCCGGAAATAAATATTGCGCGTGGAGGCGTCCAGTAATCCACGTCCAGCACATGTATTTTTTGGCAAGCATTATCATCTAGTTTTTGTTGAATTGTTGTATTTGTTGCCGTTATGAGGCCACCTGTATACTTATTTCACCATGATCGATAGTTTTCAAGGCCTAAATGTACTTTAAGACCCAAAAAAACTACGCAAGCGGATTACTAAACACGACAGAAATTTGCGTTTGTACAAGCCTGTGCTACAATAGATGGCGGCGTTTTTACGTTTGACAAGCGGCTTGGCGAGCTGCTTGCAGAAAAATCAAAAATTTTAGATATTTTGACTGTAATATTGAATTTGTGGCAAACTGAATGTATAGTCTATTGTAAAATTCTCTCATTTGCAACAAAATTTCCATAGAGTAAGGTTTTCGCAGAAAATTGCAAATTAAATTAGTGATTAGTTTATTTTGCCCTTAATAAAGCCTGGAACTGTGTTCAAATTTGTGAAATATGTTGGGCAACATTGATTATTTCATGCGAAAAATTTTACATGTACGTTTGCTATAATCTTCATGTGTTTGTTGTAAATTCCATGCGAAAAAAGTGCTACCAAGGCATATTCATTACAGGTACCACCATAACTAAAACTAATACAACATCAAAAAACACATGTATTTTGTTGGTAGAAATACCCCAGATATATGTCAAGTCCATTATCTGTGAGTCGCACACATTCATAAGTCTCTCAAATTTACTAACCCATGTACTTTGTTGATTCTCAAGGTGGATTTATACAGGTGATATTAAAAGCACAGCTGCTCCACTTTTTCCGCAAATTAGATGCTCGTATGTCAAAATTTTTATGCGTTGACATAGGGGCTAAGATGTCAAATGTTATTGTAATGTTGAAGTTATTTTACAATCAACACCACCTGATAAAATTAATTCACCTTGGTTGATTGTATCTCACACCAGAAATATTTCAAAAACTATTGTCTATTTGACGCACACACTCTCAAATTTACTAATGCTGACTTTAGACGACATGTTTTTACATATGGCTTGTTAGGTGTGTGAGACATATGTAACTTCGCATGTTTGTCAAAATTGTCAATTTATAGACGGTTTATAATATTTGCTTTCACACGTACATGTGTAATTACATCTGGCATAACCTCTGAGTGTTCACAACAGCTGAGTTTTTGCACAATTTTCGTAAATATATAAAGCGCTCTTTGCTTTTTAATGTTTTTTCAGCCAAACCACACTTTTGATAATTTAATACAGCTGATGTCAGATGCCTTGTCAGATGAAAATAGAACACGCTCTAATTGAAAATTTTTCATCTGACTTTGCTTCTATAAATGTCATCTGACAATGTTTCATATATTTCACACGGCATGTATCACTTTTGCAGTGGGAAATTTGACAAGTCAGATGTAAAATACATGTCGTCTAAAGTCAGCATAAGTCAGTTGATCTTGTGTTGGTACCTGTTTAATCTACCTTGAGTGCTACTCATATTTATGGTTTATTGAACAGGTACCACTGCAAGAGCAGCGTCACACAGACAATAGATTTTGACACATGTCTCGGATTTTTCTATCAACAACGGGCATGTGTTAGTAAATTTGTGAGAGCTTATGAATCTGTACGACTCACAGATAATGGATTTGACATATTTCTGGGGTATTTCAACCAACAAAGTACACGTGTTTTTTGGTGTTGTATTTGTTGTAGTTATGGTGGTACCTGTAATGAATATGCCTTGCTCATATTATTTCGCATGAAAACTTAAAATGTTGCCAATACATTTCATATGTTTTTCTTAAGAAAAACAGAGTACTACTTATACAACATTTTTTCATGAACAATTCATGTCAATTTTTTTATATGTGTTTTGCAAGCATTTCACGTGAAATGTTGAACACAATATCATGCTTATGTTCGGAAATAATTATTGCGCGTGGAGACGTGCAGTAAGTGTCTTTTCACACTATGCGTTTTTAGCCTGCTTATATGACAATTTTCTTTTAAAACCCCTACGTAAAGTCACGCACAATTCTGCTGACGTTATTGCTTGTATTCGGAAATAATTATTGCGCGTGGAGGCGTGCAGTCACTAGGTCAAAAATACAAGCTAAGAAAGGTTTTGGAAAATACCCGGTTTCTTTGTCAAAAATACAAGCAGAGAAAAAGAGCAAAAATTTATCAGCTGATCTGTAGAGTCCACCTGGTATGATTTCGCCTTGCAAAATGGCGTGCCCAAAGCGAATTGACTGAATTCGCCTTGGGTGTGTCCATTGGCGTAGCTAGACATTTTTTCTAGGGGGGCCAAAATTTATTTTGTTGAAATTTTTAATCCGGTTATGGATTTTCCTAACTAACAATACCACTAAAAAATCGATAGCTTTTAATAACACTACTTTACAAACTTTTATTTTTTGAAGTTTTTAATTTTCTAAAACATTTTTTTAGAATAACT
The DNA here is from genome assembly GCA_956483635.1 of Panzeria rudis. NCBI lineage: Eukaryota > Metazoa > Arthropoda > Insecta > Diptera > Tachinidae > Panzeria > Panzeria rudis. The sequence goes on along the minus strand of OY101447.1, from coordinate 24,624,966 downwards.
ATGATGTGCTATTTACAAAAAAGGACTAAAAATTTCATTTCGGCCATTGCGCATAATATAACGGTTCATTTTTGTTTTTCGGTGTATACTTTTTGTTAAAGCGTCATTCAGAATCAAAGGATGGTTCGTTCAAAATTATTTATATATTATTTGAAGGCTACTAAACTACGCGTGGCTTTGATCGAATAAAAGGCGACCAAGTTAGAGTGGATAAAAGTTTAAATTCTATGAAATTTTTAAAGTTCATCACCAATTTTTGCATTTTCAGAAGCTGTTTTGTACCACAAATAATATAAAAATCCATAGATTTATAATTTCATTGAATAGTCCATTCGATTATAAAAATTTGTAGCCATAATGGACCTAAATCTGGCGAAAACAAAAAATCGTATATTCTGTGTTTTATTATTTAGGCTATTTATGGTCAGATTTTTTCTTTACTTTAGATGCAAATAAAACAATTATTCTATTTTTGTTCCCAATGTTTGTTTCATCGCCTTTTTTCTGGCGTCCTTAGAAGAATCTTATAATCGACTTTGGATGGTGCTTTAAAGAGAAGTAAATATATGCATATACATCGAAAAACACAAATGAAACGTAATAAGAACAATGGCTGTAGTGAAATTTTTTCAGTGTATAGCATATTATTCCTGTATAGCATATTATTCCTAATTAAATTGACAACCTGTTTGAATGATTTTGTGTATTTTACATAGAATTATATTTCACTTATTTTTTACATAACTTTTTTAAGTAGGTATCCTTCAAAAGAAAATTCTCAGCATACACGGCAGAACAGAACAACGTTGTTTTTGGAAATTGTTCCCTGGTTCCTTAGAATAACTATCCTGTCTAATTGTTTCTGAATATCACGTTACGGACTTTTGCGCAATAAAATCGTGGGGACTGAAAGGCAAATTAGTTCGAAATAAACACACCAAAATATAAAATTCTCTGTTTTAAGTAGAGAACTGCAAATTGAAATTGATGAACACTCGTCGCGAAAATTTTGACTTGTTGCGAAATTAGCCTTGACTAACTTCATTATGAAAAATATGTGTCATGAAGCAAAAAATCGTATCCAAACAAGAATACTGTTACGTTTTTAGTCCTTTACATAAAAACAGTTCTATTATTTTTACAGGATTCGTTGAATTGCAATAAAATAAAACACGGGTATTTATTTTACAAATAAATTCTCAGTAACACTTTATTTATTACTTTAAAAACACGTACAACTAACGCGATGTACACACTAACTATATTTGGCGGTGTTTACTCGTCTAAGTTTAAAAACACACTTTCCATGTCGTCTGGCAGCCTCCCCTTATATAGTCGATTATAAAACCTTCTGGTAACTTCGCTAACTTTCTGGAATGTAGTTGTCTCTTTTTATCTTTAAGTATACGGCATGATCATTTGGTCTTGCTATGGAGTAGTGTATGTGCGTGTGTAGATGCATGAGATTTTTCTTCTGTTTGTTTATCTTCGCACACACACATAATCTAATGTTTGCAACTTAAACAAATTACGCTGTTATCAAGTTTACATCTCTTGCAGCTGATGTTGTTTATGTTTAATGTCACTGTTTGTAATTGCAATTAAGCAGTCTCGAATAATCTTGTAGGTTCTAGCTACCGTTTCCTGAAGATTCCGGAAACTTCCATTTTCCGTTATTTTTGAATTCTATTGCCAGTTCTCGAGTGATGCCAATCATAATTGTGGTACTTGGCTGCCAGGTTTTGATTTTATTACAGTGATTTAGGGGTATAAAGCAGATAATGATCGGGTTGTCAGTTTGTGCCGTTACATTTGAATCTGCATTTTCATTTCGTAACAATACGTTATCTTAAAAGTAATTCAATAAAACCTAAAGCATTTCATATACATACATCAAAGCAAATAGTATTATTGTGGATTCAGATTTTCTTACGGTTAAGAGTCGTTATAAGCTTTTGGATATCATATCGATGGTCATACATTGACAACTTGTAACTGAATTTTTATTATTTTTCACAAAACGCAGAAAACGTGGGGGGGGGGCGTTGCCCCCTCCAAGAAAGTCCTATCTACGCCAATGAACCCCAAGCAGGGGTGCCAGATGATTTTGATAAATTTTTGATCGGCATATTTTCCACAAAAAAAAACGATATTATCGGCACTTCAATTTGAAAAAAATCGACAAATTCAAAATACCGATTTTATATAAAATAAACCATATTTTTATCAACAAAAAATAGCAAAACAGAGCAATTCAGCATTAACTAATATGTATATCATATCAAATAACATAAAAATTAATGAAAATAAAACAGAAAAAGAAATTTTAATTAAATTGTTGACAAGAAAGCGGAACTCTTTGTCTGAGGGAATTCTAAAAACTTTTGCCGAAATGTCTCAAATAATTCTGTAGAAATTCTGAAGAATTTTCTGGGGAAATTCGAAAGGTATTCTCGATATGTCTGAACAATATCGGTAAAATGTCTGACAAAACATCAGAAAATATCTGAAAAAATTCGGAACTAAAATTTGAATTTTATCAGAAATGTCGTACAAAATTCGCACTTATGTTGTAGGACTTCTTAGACTATTCTTCTGGTATATAGTTTTCTGCTGCCAATGTCAGCTCACCATAAAACATTTACCCATATATTATAAGTTTAAAAATTCGAACATTTATGCGCAAACTATAAGGAGATAAATGAGAACTATTACAAAAACTAAAATCAGAAGTGGCTGCGACTTTGAAGTTTGACAAATGTTAGAATAAAATATGTCTCGTGAAGACATAAATCTGCATTTTTGGAGCAAAAATCGGCAAATCGGCACTTTGGTAATATTGAAGCAAAAAAACGGAAAAAATTCCGATAAATCGGAAAATATAGCAGCCTGCCCCCAAGATAGATCAACACCAAGTAGTCCCTTAAGCAGCCTGACCTGAGCTGCCGATAATTTTTATAGCGGCCGTAGAGTGTGTATTGAGTTAAACCGGCTTAAAGTCAGCCGCAGGTCAGGATTTTATTTCATTTTATTATTGTGCTTTTTATCTTTCTTTACTTGAGGTCTACACGTAACATAATATGTAAGATGAGATTGTCAAATTCAATCGCAGAGAGAATTATGTCACGTGTAGACTTCAAATTAGTGTTATTTCAATGTTATAGGAATTTTTATGAGAGCGTTGTTATAAGAATTCTTATAACAACAATCTTATGAGATGAACTGTCAAAAAACACATGTACATGAAAATAAAATAGTGTGCATGTGTGAGTGTTTATTAAAATATATGAAAAGCGATGTTTTTTTATAAAATTTCTGTGTTAAATAAATGAATAAATGTGTTTAATTGATTCAAAAATTTAAATTTGTGTGAAAAATTAAAAATAAAATAGCTAATTATGCAAAAGCAGTGCATGTTAACTCGATGAGCATTTGCATAAAATGAAATCTTATCGGAAAAGTTAAATTACGTCTTCCCCTAGTGTGAGATTAAGAGAAAATTAAAGGGCCGTGGCAATTTATCAAACTTTTTGATCAAATTCATGTATGTATTGGTAATATTTTGTTTTGCTTAGCACAGCAACTTATCAAATTCATATCATCAAACTTCATTTGAAAGTTGTTGTGAAAAAGAAAGTACATGTGATTTTTTGGGCGGAAATGTTTAATTATTTATTAAAAAACTTTTTGTTTGTTGAAAATTCGTTTTTTACTCCCTTTTTTAATTCCTTTTATATTAATTCCTTTTGGCTCCTTTCCATATGCAGTTCGAAGAGAGTTAAAGTTTTGTGCGACATCCTTCTTTTAGCATTTGGGTTTTTTCTGTATATGTTTCAAGCAATATATCGTACTAAGCATTTTTTAAAATTTATTTTGCTATATTGCTTCGATTTAACTCGCTGTAAAGCAGGTAAACCACGATAAACTTCAATAAATTCAATTTTGTTCATCCGTTTTTTTAAATAGTGCGTCTCCATAGAAATGATGTGGTCGCTTCGAAAACTAAACAAAAATGACATTTGAAGTAATTACACAGCCACTCATCAAACAAGGTTCAAATTTCGTCATCGGCGGTAGTGAAAATCAAAAGTGTTTTGTTTTTCATCAAACTTACATCAAACTATACGTGTGAGGTTTTTTGCACTAATACAGCGAAAAAAATGCCTGTTTGATCAAACAGTTTGATAAATTGCCTGCCGCTTTAGTATTCTGCCGACGTTTTTTGTCATGATATCTCAAAGTTAATGTCTCGTGAAGACGCTGTGTTATAATTTATGAGATGGCAACACAAAAAAATCTCCTTTCTTTTGTATGAGTGTGGCAGCTTTCTCTATCAGTCGGCTGCAGCCGAATTTGAGCCGCGGGCGATAATTTTCTCACGAGTCGCCGCCGCCGATAAAATCGCTCGGCGCAGGTCTATGAAGCAGGGTGGCGAACAGAGACTTGCGACCAATGCAAATTCCGAGGTAGATCGACATATTGACAGAACGTTGACAGAACGTGTTGCAATCAAAACGTGCGCGAAGGCATATGGACGATTACGTAACAATTTGCGTCTATAGAAGACGTTCCTTACTTTTCGTCTCGACTTACGCAGTTTCGTGCATATAGAGTTGACCATCTACAATAAATTTGTTTACTTTTTTCTCATACAAAATTATTGTTTTTTATCCAAATAATGGTAACCCTTTTAATGGCGCACACTACTAAGAGCTTTTGCATGTAAACAAAAGAAATAGATTTTAGCTAAAGATTTTCATTTTGCATATACATACAATTATATGATATTTAGCTCAACACATTCATATAAATGTTACCAAAGTGTCAAACTATATGTAAAAAAAACTAAACAACAACTTTTTATGCATGCATATAACATGACATATTGGCAAAGTCCAGTTGTTGTTGCACTAATAAGGCCATTTGGTATTAATACGATTTGCCACTTGTATTTTAGATCTTGTTAGAATGTCAAATGCTTTGTTGGCATATATTTTTAGTACATTTTTTGACAAAGAACCCGGGTATTTTTTAAAGCGAATTGAAGCCAGTCTACCTGCACAACCTAGCATCGCGTAAGCAGCAGGGTACGTATTTACAATAAATTCATAGTAATACTTTGTTGAAAACGGAACTGGTTACGGATAAAGTGGTCGAATTTCGACCACTTTGCGGGATCATAGTACCAATAAATAGCACAAACGGAAACAACCAATAGGAAACAAAACGAATAACAAACAGCAAATCGCTATTAATTTGTAAATAAAACATATACATATTAATAGATACAACTTGAATAAAAACTACTTTCAGTATGAGCTATGCAATAAAAATTTTTATTTATATTTTTTATTTCGTCAATATTTAAACTTCATATTCAGTTCTTTTTTCGTCCTCCATTAGTAATTTCGTCTCATAAGGCATACGTTCTGCGATTTTCTCTGTGGCGTCTTTGTGACTTCCTATTATTATAGGTACCGAAATGTAACCATCCGTCTGGAATCCCGTAAATACCATAATAAAATGTAAATTATAGCTGATACTAAGATAACATCTGTTTGGTGATGATGGCATCAGAGACTGTGGTAATGGGAACGCTCCTTCCAATTTTGAGTTGTGATGTTTGTCGTTAAATAAATGCATTATTTGATTTAAAGTAGTGTGAACTTGCTTTTTCCTTGCTTTGGGCTTAAAGACTTTATAATGTTGTGTTTGAGTAAGTATTATTGCAATACGTTGTAAGTCCAATAACTTGCTAAACTTCTCTATTTTAATAAAATAGTTAATCAAATCTCCCGCTATAAAAATGGTGTTGGGTAGTGTCAATATTACTTTTAGTGGCTGAGTATTACAAAAGCCGAAGCAAAAGGATTTTCTGAAGACAGTATGAAATGGACGCTAAAGGGGAAAATTTTGTTACATTATTATTAAAAAGGATATCAGGAGGGTTTTTTTCTATAGATACACAACAAGACATTGTTACAGCATTGTGCTATAACTATTTTATGGTTGTGGCAAACAGTATATGATTGTAGTAAACAAACTTTTCTTGGTGTTATAACTTATATTAGGAGGGTATATTTTTCCAAAGCGTCACAACGCACAGTGGTTCCAATTGGAAAAAGGGGTAATGATTAAAAGGGTAACAATTAAAAGCTAGATCATTTATATAATATATCTGATATAATTTGTAAAGAAATTTTAAAATTCGATGGAATTTTTTTTCTTAAGCCACTAATTTAGAATTTCGTAGAAAAATTCACCATATTCGCCCAATGCTGGATGTGGTGTGCAAATATGTTGGAAATTATTGAATAAAAAGCCAAAATTATCAATTTATAAACTTTACAACAAGTTTAAATTTATTAAAATCGGATAATATTTGTAAAAGAGGTAGTCAACTTTGTCATTCTCTGCATTTCTAGAGGTTGGTCAAAATTTCAACATTCTTGAAGCCAGGCGTGGATCTAGTGGAGGAGAAAAAGGGATATATCCCCTACCAAAACGAATAACATATACTTCATTTCTATTGAGTTACTAAACGAAAATTTGAAAATGGTATGTTTCATTTAAAAGATCCCCTCCTAAAAGTTAAAGCTGGATCCAGGCCTGCTTGAAGCTTAGGTCCTGCTTTATGATTCTTACATACATCACTTTGTAATTGGATTGCAAGTTTTCAAGATACAGATATATTACCCTTTTTTTCCACCGTGCACCGTTAAAATAATTGTATTTCTTCCATGGTTGCATTCACTTTATTATGGTTGCCGAAACAATTTATGGCTGTATTACTGTTGTTTTTACATTCCAAACATAACAATAGTCACGAAACAGCATTTCTTAATTAAATTTAGGCTACAATTTAATATTTATCAATGCAGACAAATATTGTTGTTCGTTTGCAATCAAAACCGAAATTACCTATTTTTTAATTATTTGGTGTGTATTAAAGTTAGTTCCAATAACGATTTTTGCAAAACTAAAACTTGCTACGCTCACTCGCCGATTTTTATGATTATATCTAACCATAATAAATCGATTTTCTACCATATAATAATCAGTTATTATAATCATATTATTATATTTAATAATAATCACATTATTATATTTAAATTTGGTATCATATTATGACTATATGCTAAATTATAGATCTAAAAACCAAAATGATTATGTATATAAATTGTATGGTGTGACAGTTACATAATTTGTCCAAGACTATCCTGAGTGTTCTGTAAATCGAGTTGAAATATAAAATCCACTAATAGATAATTTTTTTTCTAACTTCGTTCATGTTTTCTATTTTTTAGACCATAAAATATCATATCTGAAATTAATTTATCATACACGATTTGAAATGGAAAACGAGAAAATTACTCGGATTTGGTTTACAGAACAGTGCCCTATATTACTCAATCATAATATGTTGCTCTTAATGTTATGGCAAAAATCAACAATGCTTTGTTTGTGCGTACTAGCAAAATATCCTTCTTCTTCTCTATATTTACCAAATATTCCTTGTGAATACAAACGTTCAAATGACGTTTTACATCAATTGCCATCTTATACAAAACCTCCATTCCTTCTGTATAGACAACCATCAGCTCCAATTCATATTTTACCAAACCATATTTTCTACTAACACTCTCAGGCATATTATGAGGTATATTTAATATCAAATTATAATGATATTGTCCCTTATTAATTACATCCATCGTTTGCAAGGTTATATGTTTATTCAGTAATATCTGTTGATCCTTAAACTCCCGCATAAAATAGACGATTTGTCCGTCTTTGTTTTTATTTATGAGATCTTCCCATTTGACATATATCTCGCCACGAAAGTTTAGAAAAATTTCTTAAGCAAATAAGATAAATTATTTTCTTAAATTGGGTTTCTTATTTAACAAAGAAGAAATTACCTTTAACAAAAACTTTTTCTTGATTTTCTATATCAATGATGAGGGCTACATCATCACCAGAGAAAATATTAGATGTATTGTTGTTGGCAAGCACAATTTTTCCATTTAAAGTCATTTTTGTTTTTTTTCGCTATTCAAAAATTAAAAAATAAAATAAATATTTTAATTTTAAAATTACATAACTGGGTGATCAAAATAAAAAAGCGTATTGCACAGTGGGCTAACTTTGAATGACAATGAATAATTAGGCTGTTTAATAGTGCGTTTACATCTCAGCAAAATCTTGTAGATTTCATTTGAAATCTTATCAAAATCTATATCGTTTACACCAAGCTTTTTTGACATTTATCAAGATTTCGTATCCAGGACAAAAACCTTTGACTGAAATTTATCTTAGACTGTAACCCAAGAAGTGCAAACTTAACCAGAGTGTGCAAGCAAACAAAACTTTTCGCAAACGTTTCATGCGAAGACACAAACTTCGTCTGCAAAAATCCAAAATTAAAAAAAAAATCAGTTAAGTGCGACTTTGACTCGCATACGAAGGGTTCCGTACGAATACCATATACATACATACGTATATCCCTTTTTTCGTTTAGTCGGTTTAAAAAATTTTTTTTGGGACTTTTTAATTTTAGCGTGTTTTTTTTCGTTTTCGCGAGTAATTTTCGTTTTTGACGATTATTTTAGTTATAGCGATTTTTTCCTTTTTGGCAATTTTTTTTCGTTTTCGGCAATTGATTGTTTTTTGGCGATATTTTGTTAGTTTTGACGATGTTTTTTGCGTTGGAGATTTTTTTCGGTTTTTGGCGATTTTTGTTAGTTCTGACAACTTTGTTTTTGGTTTGGCGATTTTTCGTGCTTTGTTTTATTGGCGATTTTTTGTTAGTTTTGAAGATATTTTTTGTGTTGGAGGTTTTTTTTGGTTTTTGGCAATTTTTGTTAGTTCTGACGACTTGTTTTTGGTTTGGCGATTTTTCGTGCTTTGGCGATTTATTCGGTTTTGGATGATATTTTTAGATTCGGCAATTTTTTAGTTTTGGCGATTTTTTTTTTGTTTCGTTTTGGCGATTATTTTAGTTATGCCGATTTTTCCGTTTTGGCGGCTTTATTCGTTTTTGGCAATTTTTTTCGATTTTGTTCGTTTTTATGCGATATTTTTTGTTTTTGGTGATTTTTTAATTTTGGTAATTTTTAGCATATTAACGATTTTTCTATTTTGGCGTTTTTTTTTCGTTTTGGCGATTTTTTCGTTGTGACGATTTTCTTGTACATTACCTATTGTGATAACCTTTAATAATTTATTTACCCATTAATTATTAATTTTGTTTGTTTCAAGTGTTTAATTATTATGGCTGAGAAGATACAGCTAAATATCAAAATTACACAACCTGATAGAATACCCTTTGATTTTTAGCTAGTTTAATTTTTAGGCATTCGCTACTGTTGCCTTTAAAATGCTGCATTAGTTATGAAAATTTCAAGAGTTGGCCTTTTACGGTTTCCAAGTTACAGCAAATTGTCTAAATTACATTAACTGATTGAATACACTTTAATTTTTATTTTGTTAAAATTTCAGTATTAAATGGTCTAGTCTATATAATAATACACTAACTTTGAAGATGTCTAGTGTCTATATATATATGTAAGTGCCTGTATATTACTTATGGCTTAGAAGATACAGCTAAATTTCAAAATTACATAACCTGATAGAATACCCTTTAATTTGTGCTTTGTTTTTTAGCATTTGCTCCTGTTGCCATTAAAATGCTGCACTAGCTGTGAATATTTCATGATTTTGCCTCTGACGGTTTCCAAGATACAGCTAATTGTAAAAATAACATTGTCAGAACTACAGTAACTGATAGAATACCCTTTAATTTTTATTTTGTTTAAATTCCAGTGGAAATTTCAGGTCCGTACCTCTTACGGTTCTCGAGAAAACAGACTGTGACAGCCAGACGCTAGACGGACGGACAGACAGTGTAGCGAAAACAATAAGGTATCTTTACACTTTTGGTGTACGGAACCCTAAAAAAAATTACGCATAGAATTAAAAAATTCGACTGTTTTTGTAGTTAGGGGACCATAACACATCAAAATATATAGTGCTACTCTTTGATGTTTTTCTTGTTGCATAGTGTATTTAAAAAAATGATCCATTAAATTCATGCTGTTGCAACTTGAAATAACTTTGATTCAACATAATTCTTCGTGTTATTTCAGTATCATATGTACGCTGTTTCAACCGGAAATATCTTGAAATATTTTAAAAGGAAAAAAGTTCATTGTAACATTCAATTTTTCTATCTGTAAAGGCAATGATAGGTGATTACTCCATTGATGAATTGTAATCAGAAGCGGATTTCAGTGTTTAATGCAAAGAGTCTTGAGAAACGTAGTAAATCATCGTAGATTTTTTTATATTTTGCGCAATTTGTTGTTGTATTTCATAAAAAGCTAAGATATTTTGCATTTGCACTTTCGCAAGACCATTTGCATCAAACACTGAACTCCGCTACTGACGTCCGCTAATACGAAAAAAAGTATTAGTAAGCACTCAAGACAACTATAAGCCAAGTAATGGTACAAAGTAACTTTTATTCGTATACTCGTAAGTATTTATTTATTTAACACTTCCAAACATCTAATATTGTATGATTTTGTCGTGGTCATTGAATAATTGGTCAATAAAAGGTGTAAACTGTAAATAATTTTGATTTTATTTGATTTGATTTGCATATCATTTGTGCCAACTCATCGCCTGACATGTGCTGTCACGTGTCGAATATTTAACGCTTTAACAAGAAACAAATAAAAACACATAAACACACCAATTTTCATACCAAAGAAAAAGGACTTTTAACAATAAAAATAACAAGTATAACGAATGATAAGAGCAATAATATGCAACAAATATTTTATTTATGAATACCAAACTGCCAACGTAAATCTATAAAAGTAAATGTCCTTAAGGATATTTCGTTTAGTCAACGTTGTCTCTTTAAGCAAATGTCGCATAATAAAATTTCAAATGCATTTTATGTTTTAGCGGAAAAATCAGTAGCGAACATAAAATTTAGTCCTTGTCAAGTGTGTGGTGATCAAAGCTCTGGCAAACATTATGGTGTTATCTGTTGTGATGGTTGTTCGTGTTTCTTTAAACGCAGCGTACGTAAAGGCAATATTTATAATTGTATAGCGGGGAAGGGTAATTGTATAATAGATAAGGCTCGCAGAAATTGGTGTCCCTATTGTCGTTTTCAACAGTGCCTCAAATGTGGCATGAATGTTCAAGCGGTGCAAGAGGAAAGAGGTCCGAGACAACAACAGCAAACAGTAGAATTATCAGCATCATCATCATCATCTGCAAATGCTGGTTTAAATGAAACTAAATTTCTTTTGAAATCTGCGACAACATCAACAAAATGTTTACATACAATACATAATTTTACTCATGCCACAGTAAATGATGAATATTTACCAGCAACATTACACCAACCATCCTTAGTAGCCTCCGGTCTAACGCAAACCGGAAATGCTTACAATTTTCAAGTATTGGCTCAAATTTTGGTAACGTGTTTGCGTCAAGCCAAAAGCAATGAACAATTTCGTACATTGTCACGTTGTCAGCAGGAAATCATTTTACATTCAGTGTGGAGTGAATGTTTTGTATTGAGAGCTTCACACTGGACTCTTGATATAACGGCTGTATTTGAGGCTTGCGGTGATGTGGCTTTACAACGCATCATTGAAGAAGCAAAGCAATTAAAAGCCGATGTTATGGAATTGAATTTTCTAGAGACGTTAATATTGTGTCGTAAGGGTATGTATGATACATATGTATGTATTTATTTGCTTAAATTTATGGGAGTATGTTAAATTTAATTTATTACAGCCTGAATCATTCTATAGAACAAAGCTAAACTTAAAACACTAACATTTTCTTTCATATCAAGACAAGAGTCAAATATATTTGGCCAATTCACAACCTCTGCTGTATGTGTTGTGTATAGCATGGTACTCTGTTCATCATTTCGTGCGAAGTGCTGTCAAAAGTCCATAGAAAAAAAATTTACACGAACTGCTTATGAAAAAATGCTGCAAAAGTAGTACTCTGTTTACTTTGTGAAAAACATATGAAATGTTTCTACTACATTTTGAGTCTTCATGCGAAATAATATGAGCCCCACTTTTTTCGGAAGGAATTTACAACACACACATTGGTTTTTTTAACGTACACAATTGCAACATACTTTCAAGGGCTACTTTTGATTGGTTACTTGTCATATATTTCGTATGAAAAAACCAATGTTGATCAACATTTTTCGCAAATTTTGAACAGAGTACTAAGCTTATAGCATGGTACTCTTTTCATCATTTCGTGCGAAGTGCTGTCAAAAGTCCATGTAAAAAAGTTTACACGAATTGCTCACGTTAAATTGTTGCAGAAGTAGTACTCTGTTTATTTTGATAAAAACATAAGAAATGTATCTACAACATTTTGAGTATTCATGCGAAATAATATGAGCACCACTTTTTTCGTGTGGAATTTACAACATAAGCATGGTACTGTGTTCATCATTTCGTGCGAACTGCTGTCAAAAGTTCATATAAAAAAAATATTCACGAATTTCTCATGAAAAATTGTTGCAGTAGTAGTACTCTGTTTATTTTGGGATAAACATATGAAATGTATCTACAACATTTTGAGTCTTCATGCAAAATAATATAAGCAGTGCTTATATTATTTCGCATGAAGTCCGAGTGGTGCTTATTAAGCACCACTTTTTTCTTGTGGAATTTACAACAAACACATTGGGTTTTTTTAAAAGCGTACACAATTGCAGCATACTTTCAAGAGCTATTATAATTGGTTTCTTGTCATATTTTTCGTATGAAAAAACTAATGTTGGTCACCATTTGTCGCAAATTTGAGCAGAGTACTTAGCTATACACATTAGGTTTTTTAAAAACGTACACAATTGCAGCATACTTTCAAGGGCTAGTTATGACTGGTTACTTGTCATGTTTTTCGTATGAAAAAACCAATGTGGATCAACATTTTTCGCAAATTTGAATAGAGTACTAAGCTTTTCGTATAAATGCTGTTGGCAATTTCGACATAAATATTTGTTTAGAAACATGCTTATGTGGAAATTACAAACAACATATATACGATCTCGAAACATCTACAATAGGTTGTGAATTAAACAATTATTAGCAGGGCTCGGACTTTCATGCAACTAAAACTTGATTTAAGCGCTTAACAAATGCATCTAAAAATGAAAAATATGCGCGAAAATATGCATTTACTTAAGAACAAAGTACCAAAACTAATATAATATGAAAATATTTTTTTAAATTTTTTATCATTGTTAGAGAAAAAAAAAACATGAAACAAACATAATTTAATACAACCGAATTGCCAGTCGTCAACTACAAATTAGTGGTTGCCGGAAAGGCACTAAATAGCAACTGAAATTGACAGCTCTCAGTTGCCGGTTGCCATCAGTAGCTGGCAACCCAACTGAGGTCCAGTTGGCATCCATCAATTAATATATAAAAAAAAAAAATTGAGAAATATGAATTAAAATATGCAAAAATATGCCAAAATAAGCAAAAATATGCACTTACCACCAAAATATGCAAAAATATGCAGCTACAAATCGATGCCAAACTACTTAAAATTTGATGATTTGCATAGATAATTAGACTCTCAACACCTCTTTATCTATTACCGCAAAAAACATGCATTTGCATGAAAGTCCGAGCCCTGAATATTAGTTAATTCCACTTAATAAAAATTATTGTAAAAAATATAAATTCTTACCACTTGCAGAATACGCCGTAAACTCCGAATATGCCTTCTTATTAGAGACTTATACAAATAATGCCTTACTGGCCTTGGCTCGATATACAGCACAACAATCACATTGGTTGCGTTTTGGCTCATTACTTTTAGCTCTCAGACAATTGTCCTTGAGACGTTGTGAATGCACTTTAACTGGTTTATTTCGTACTATAGTCAAGGATATATTAAAAACACTGTAAATTAAAATGTTTTCTCTTTAATTATAACATTTTTGTTTACTCTTCAATGAACATCCAATGATATTGTAATTATTTTTTTCTCCTATTTATTTTTGCAATATTGTAAACATAATTAATTATTCAAACTTTATATTTTCAATAAGTTTTAAAGCAAACAACTAAATAAATAAAATAAACTAAATATATTGTTAAAAAAATTACAAACAAATATATGAAAAATAGAATAAAAATGCAAATTATACAGATTTTATACTATAAAAAATATATATACTGTGGTAGCCATAAATATGTAGGCGATTCTCATTTCAAATGCCTTTTTCGTGTCCGTTCAAAGTATAGTAAAATAAATTATAAAATAAATGCATAAATTTGAAAACGAAAACTGCTTTAGCATGATTTAATATACATATTATAAATAAACCTTTAGGAAATTTATTATTTGACATATTGTCAACATTTTTATTTTAAATGAAGTTTATATGCTGACTAGCTATACCCGGCGTGCTTCGCTACCCAATTGTTGTGCAGATATAGAAACATTAATTAACTCATTTAAAAATAACCATAAAATTGGTTAGTTTTTTGGCGATATTTTTAGTTCTAGCGAATTTTTGCGTTTTAGCGATTTTTTCATTTTGGCGATTTTTTGTTTTGACTTTTCTAATTCTGGAATTTTTTAGTTTTAGAGTTTTTTTAAACTTCAAGAGTTTGCCTCTTACGGTTGCCAAGATACAGCAAACTGTTTAAACTACATTAACTTTCATAACACCCTTTAATTTTTGTTCTGTTAAATATTCTACAGACCACCAATTAACACTAACCTTGAAAATTTCGAGAGTCTATATAAAAGTGTCTGTATATTACATTAGTATTTCAACATGTTTCGTTGCTCGCTTTAGAACACCCTTTAATCCTTAGCCCGTAGTTCTTACGGCTCTCGAGAAAGCAGCCTGTGACAGACAGAAAGACAGACGGACTGACGGACAGCGTATTGAAAACAATAAGATTAATTTACACTTTTGGTGTACAGAGCCCTAAAAAGAACCTTTTCCAAAAAGTAACTTTTCAAAAAGTAACCATTTTCAAAAGAGTACCATTTTCAAAAAGTACCCTTTCCAAAAAACATTTTTCAAAAAGTACCATTTCTTAAAACTACATTTTCAAAAAAGTAGGTTTTCGCAACAGTACCTTTCGGAACATGTTTTTCGATTCAGGGTATAAAAATCCAATTTTGTTATTATTCGGCCTTAAATATTTTTAGTAAATTTCAGTTTTTTTAATTTATTCAAAAAGTTTAATCCAAAGTGGTTTTTTACAATGATGCCATATGGCATCATTTGTACTCAATGGTGTATAAAATACACATGGGCGGACAAACGTAAAGGGATTTGGACGACGAGATGGTCCTATATTTGTATTAGTAGTAAGCTTAATCGGAAGAAGTCATGTTCCAATTTTCCAAGTTGTTCCAAAGTGGCATTCTCTGAGGGATCAGTCCATTATTTTATGGAAGGAGCCAAGATGGAGGAAAAGAAGAGGAATTGAATTTTTTAAACAAGGTGATCCTTTAGTATTATCTATAGTTATAGTGTATTTGAAAGCAGTTACTCCAAAATGTTCAAATTGTGCGAAATTTTGACTCTTTGAAAGATGAGTCCATTTCTTAGAAATGGGAAAACGCACTTGGGGTGAAAAAATTTTCGACCAAATTACTGATTATTGCTTCTAGGGTCAATAGTAGCACAAATCAAAAAGAAAAAATAATTTTGGGCGCCCTCATAAAAAGTTACGGTGTAAGGATTTTTTTCTCAAATGAAAGAAATCTCTACCCTTGAGTAATTTTGATGCCATATGGCGTCATACAAATTTAAAAAAATCCAAAGGATAGGTTATATATTTTTTTGATTCAACAATAAATGCTCTTAATAAATGACATCTTTCTGCAGACTTTTGCAAATTTAATTTTAAAAAATTTATGGCACAATTTAGTAAAATATGGTATTTTTTCGTCTTGAGGAATCACGGACTCAGTACAGTTTTATAATTGTAGGATTTCAATACAAAATAACAGAAATATTTATATATATTTTTCAAATGTTGTTTTTAAAGCTTCAAAGTGTAATATTGCATAATAAAAAATAATTTTAATCGGATGCAATTGAAAGTATGAGCCTTCAAAATTCCATGATGCCATATGGCATCAAAATACCGAAAGGGTTAACAAAAAAAGCACCCAAAAATATATTTTTACCCTTTTTCGGCACCTAAATGTACAAAACTTCAATAAAAGTACAAAACACCTATCCGCTCATTTTTCTATCTTATTATGATGTTCTTAGAATTTTATGTATACCTTACTTAGATTCGAAGATATAAGGTAACCGATTTTACCCGTTTTTACCCCTTTAAATCCCCTTAGAATTAAAATTTTCAAAAATACTTTCTTAGTGAAAATATACAAACATATTCATTCACTATGTATGTATATCAATTTGCATAAAAAATAGTTGTATGGAAAAAAGTACCAAAAAGAGCAACCAATTTTAACCCTTTATATATTCGAATTACAACAAAGTACCAAAACATGTTTGAGGGCTTCGTAAGGATAGAAGAATGGATTTTAAATTTAATTTCTATCTTCATTACTTTAGGCGATAAACGGTTAACAAAAAAGTACTAAAATTAAATTTTTACACTTTTTCGGCCCCTAAATGTAAAAATTTCAAAAAAGTACCAAACACCTGTCCGCTTATTTTTTGATCTTATTATGCTGTTTTTAGACTTCAACCACAGCTTTCAACAGTTACAAAGTTGTGGTTGAATATTTAAAAGTTTTGTGAACTTTGTTAAATAGTATTATATTGCATAACGTTTCATCAATTAATCTTGATTTGTATAAAAAAAAGTATTGAGTGGTACGCATATTTTTTTAAATTTAATTGACATTTTTTAGTGTATAAATAAGGTGTCATCGAAGAATATACATCTGAATTGTTTTGAATTAAAAATATAGTGTCTGTTCTGAAAAAATATTGAGCTCTTAAGAAAATGTATTGAGCGTTACGTTAAAAAACGTTTTATATATAATCCATATATTATATAAAAATGAGGTGTATGTTTGTTTGTTTGTGTGCAAATTTTTGTTACGGCATTACGCCTAAACGGCTAGGCAGATTTAAAGGAAATTCGGTACACAGATAGATATTTGGCCCACAATTAATATAAGCTATATTTGTTGTCTGGATTTTGGACCAGGAGGGAATAAAATGGGTCAAAACCTTCCCCTACGCATAACTCTGTCATTTGTCAACCGATTTTTCAAATTCTTTATTGGTTTGAAAGGGTTTGCTTGCAGTTAGATCCCATAATTTTTTTTTTCAAAATCGATGGGGATATTTGACCCCCCAATGCTTAAATCTGTCATTTGTGAAAAGATTTTTTTACGGCATCACGCCTAGCCGGCTGAACCGATGAAATGTAATTTGGTACACAGACAGATATTTGGCCCACAATTAATATAGGTTGCAATTGCTTCCCGGATTTTGCACGTGGAGGCGATAAAATGGGTCAAAGCTTCTCCCTACGCATAGTTCTGGCATTTGTCAACCGGTTTTCAAAATTCTTTATATTTTTGAAAGGTCCCGTAATTTTTTTTCAAAATATGTAAGTGGGGATATATGACCCCCGTCGCACCCCATCCCCCAATCCGTAACTCTGTCATTTATGAACCGATATTCAAAATTCTTTTTTTGTTTGAAAGGTTTTGTTTGCAGGTTGGTCCCGTAATTTTTTTCGGAAATGGATTTGGGCGGGGAAAGTTGGTTCCCTACGCATAGCCCTGTCATGTGTCAACCGATTTTTAATATTATTTTTTGGTGTGAAAAGGTTTGCGTTGACTTAGGTTCCATAATTTTTTTTTTCAAAATTTGTGGGAAGATTGCCCTCCCCCAGTCCATTCTGTCATTTGTTTTTTTCCTTGAAAGGTTCTGCTGCTTACAGTTTGGTCACATAATTTTTTTTCGAAAAGGTGGTGAGGGGAAAGGGGGAAGTTTTGGTCCCCACGCATAAGTCTGTCATTTGTCACCCGATTTTCAAAATTCTTTTTTGATTTCAAAGGGTTTGCTTGCGGCTTAGTCGCATCATTTTTTTCGAAAATCGGTGGGGAAATTTGCTACTCCTAGCCCCCGCATGATCAACGCTGTCGTAGTCATATTTAAGATAATTTTCAAAATTCTTCTTTTGTTTATAAGGTTTTGCTTGCAGTTTGATGACATAATTTTTTTCGAGCATTGGTGGGGAAATCCATCCCCCCCTCACCAAATTCCTTAACTCTGTTATTTGTGAGCCGATTTTCAAAACTTTTTTTGTTTAACGGTTTCGCTTGCAGCTGGGACCCATATTTTTTTGGAAATGGGTGTGGAGATGGGTGTGGGGGAATTTGGTCTCCCACGCATAGCTCTGTCATTTTTCAACCGAGTATTTAAATTCGTTTTTGGTTTTAAATGGTTTGCTTGCAGTTAGGTTCCATAATTTTTTTTCCAAAATCGTTGGGGAAATTCCTTAACTATGTCATTTGTGAACCGATTTTCAAAATTTTTTTTGCTTGAAAGGTTTGCTTGCAGTTTGATCACATAATTTTTTTCGAAAAAGTGGTGAAGGGGGTGGTAAAGTGTGGTCACCCACGCATAACTCTGTCCTTTGTCAACCGATTTTTAAAATTATTTTTTAGTTTGAAGAGGTGTTTGCTTGCGGCTTAGTCCATAATTTTGTTTTGGAAAATCGGTGGGGAGATTTGCTCCACCTCAATTTTTAACTCTGTCAGATGTGAACCGATTTTCAAAAATCTTTTTTTGTTTAAAAGGGTTTGCCTGAAGCTTAATCCCATAATTTTTGTCGAAAATCGGTTGGGAAAGTGGCTCGCCCCATGATTAAGGCTGTCATATATGAACTGATTTTCAAAAAAATTTTTTTTGTTTGTTTGATTCGGTTTGTCTCCAGTTTTATTCTGTAATATTTTCCCAAAATCGATGGGGAAATTTGCTCCCCTGTCATTTGTGAACCGATTTGGATTTTTTTAAAGGGTTCCATATTTTTTTTTCGAAAATCGGTGGGGAAGTTTGCTCCCCCATGATTAACTCTGTCATTTTTGAGCCGAATTTCAAATATTTTTTTTGATTGAAAGGGCATGCTTGAAGTTTTTTTTTCCATAGAAATGGAAATGGGACAGAAAAAAAATGGTAGCCCGTTATATTGATTACAGCATAACTCAGCCTTTTCTTGAGCGATTTCAAAATTTTTTTATTTGAAAAAAAAAAAACGTGAAAGGTTTTTTACTATAAAAAATTGCGGACGAACACACAATTGTTAGGAGTACACAACCATTTGACCTAACACAAACTTGCTTTCGTTTTGCAATCTGTTTAATGGAATCTTTGTATTGAAGTCGGTTTTTTTGGCAGAGTTATTTCATCCATATTGCTAGACCAGATAGGCGATAAATAACGCATTAAGGATTTCTTCTCAATATGTTTAAAGCCCATGCATCGCCGGGTCGAAAAAGCTAGCTAAAAATAAAAGTAGAAAGAATTTTGGCTCAGCCGGGGCACGAACTCGCAGTATTCAAGTTTCACGGTAAGTATTCTACCCTATAAGAAGTATGTAGGCCTATATAACTCCACATTTTCTTTGTTAGATAGCTTAATGCAAGCTTCAAGTGAATGGGATGATATTTAAACTTTAAATATTAAAGCATAAAACAGCTTAAAGTATTTATAAAGCTCGCTTAAGCCGACTTAAGCGGTTATTCTTTATTAGGCAGTAAATTCCTTCATACTTACCCGCTATTTTCCGAATTATTCATTAAACACAAATCTCTATGTTTAATAAATTTGTCTACTTGATCTTTTATTTTCATTTGTAATACATAATAATATTTCTGTTATACATTTTTCATATTAAAATTAAATTCACTTTTAACATTATTTTAAATTTTCTTCTTAATATGATTTTTTAAACGCAAAATCATTGTTTGGTATTGAAAAAAAATCAAGTAATTTTTAGTTTTATTTAACGCTTTTTATAGTTATTTTTTTGTATGACTAGGACTAGAAAAACTATTCAACAGTTTGGGGGTTTTCTCTAGTAGAAAATTTTGATTTTCACATATAAAAAGTTTTTAATTAAGATAAATATGTAAATATGTTTTCTTATTGGTTTCGTAAAATTTAACTAAAATATTTTAAATTGATTTTTATTTAAATATAGTGTAATTTATTTAATACAAAGATTTGTTAACTAAAGTGTAATAATTGAAAACTGGTTTAAACCTAGAGTAAGTACGAGTAGTTATTGTTTTATTTTTTTTAAACAAATTATTTAGTTAGTTTTTTTTTATTTTTAATAAAAGTAAATAGTTAGTCAGTTATGTGGTACTTAACAATTAACATTTATTACAGTAGAAATAGTTTTTTTTTACTAATTTCAATAATTTCCTTATTTTATTTTAAAGGAATTATTTTATAAAAAACGATTGTCATGTGAATGAAAAAAATATAACTGAAATAATCTCCATAAAAATTAGTTAAAGTTATGTTAAGTTAATAGAAGTAAACAAAAAAAAAAAAAATTATTTAAAAGCTAACTGTAAAAAGCTTTCCCTCACAGTTAATCACCATTATCGCGATTATAATCTCTCGTGAAATTTGTTCCCTTTTCCTAAAATTGCGGTCGCCAACTTTATATTGTTGTTGTGTTTGTGTGCTCTTTTGTACACTATTCTTTTTCTCCCAATTTTTTGTTTATGAGAAATAGTTCACGAGAAAAAATGTTCGCCTTTTATTCACCTCGGAATACCTCTGACGTAAACTTTTCTTTTGAAACATCGCCAACAATTCATTACGCTGCACTATAGGAAATTTTACCTTTTTTTTTAACCAAAATTAAAAAGCTTATATATTCTAAAATTTGATAAATGGAAGATAATATCGAAAGTGTGTTTTATTTTAATGTATAATAAAATGTTGATGAATTTGTGTATTAGATCGATTAAAGCTGAATAATTGAAGTAATCTTAAGGTAAACTAATAGCTAATAAACTATAGTCTTTTTTCATGTGGAATTACATACAACAAAATGATAGCAGCCAGTAGCCATAATACCATCACAGTCACAATAAACTGTCTTCCGAAATTGAAATATTTCAGCCGCGAATATTTGAGATTTTTTAAATATGCATTTTTCTACGGAACTACAACGTACTAAAATATCAAAATATCACTGCCCGCGCTTGATAGAGTACCCAGTAAAAAATTTTCATGTTTTTTGAAGCACTAGAGAAATAAAGCGCTTCATAATTCGCTTTAAAATGTGAGCTTGCTCAGAAGCTGATTTCATAGCGTCACAACAATGCAAGTTTTGAAGAAAAATATTTGCTTTTTACTTATAGAAAAGTTTCGTACACAAGCTATACAAAAAAGGTAATTTTATAGTGCTGATCCAAAGCAGGTTTACAAGCGAGAATGAAGAGTAAGTTTATTTGAGTTTGTTGGTGCCGTTTTGAAACAGTGTTTTTGGTCGAGTGATTGGTACGTTGGACTTCAAACCTGAAGGTTCTTAGTTTTTGATACTAGTTGAAGTTAAAATAACAAACATTGAGTAAAAATATGAAGTAAATAAAAATAAATAAAGTAACGAAATAAGAAAAATTCAAAATGGCGTTAACGACGCCAATCCACATCGAACCATTTTTTTCATATATTTTTAGTTCTAGAGCTGAAAAGCGCTTCAAAAGCGCTTTTATGAGCAAATATTTAGTACTCCAATCCGGGAACTCGCCATACAAAAATCAGCAGCGATATCAGCAGGTTTGTCAGCGCTACTTTTATTCCATAATAGTAGAAACCTGCTTTATTGGAAGCAAGTTTTTTACTGGGTATCTGTAACTATGCCAAAGATATTTTTTGCGAGCGCGTGCAGTTAAAAGGATTTTGGCGGATCTCATCATAAATAAGTCTCCTGGGCCGGATGGTATTCCAGCACTGGTCTTGAAGCAGTTGCCAACGGACGATAGCATGTCCGTTGGCAACCCTCTTTAATACTTTGTATCATGCTGGTGAGTTCCCGTTGTGTTGGAAGGTTGCCACTGTAACGCCAATCCCCAAAAAGGGAGAGGCTAGTAACCCTGAAAATTACCGCCCAATCGCAATATGTTCTGCACTTTCCAAAGTGATGGAAAGTATGGTAAATTTCCATCTTGTGAGGTATTTAGAGTCCAACAGCATACTCAGCGACCGTCAGCATGGCTTCCGCAGAGGACGCTCTACGGGTGACTTACTGGCCTGGCTTTCGAAAAAATGGTGTCACTCCATACACCATTTTGACGAGAGTAAGGTGGTGGCCTTAGATATCTTTAAGGCGTTTGATAGAGTGTGGCATGGTGCGCTTTTATCAAAACTTGTTGCTTTTGGTGTTGGTGATGACTTCTCTCGATTTATATCGAGCTTTCTCAGAGATCGCACTAACGGGTTGTTATAGATGGAATCTCATCAAACGAGTTCAGTATTAATTAAGGGGTACCACAAGGCTTCGTTCTTTCTCCTACCCAATTTCTTATTTTTCTTAATGACCTTCTCTGTCAAACTTCCAGTCCTATCTACTCTTTTGCAGACGACAGCAGCATCTGCCATTCATATTCATTCAGCAATTGGCCAAGTCTGTTGGAGATTAGGGCCATGCGACAAAACATGAATGATACGATTAATCATGATCTAACAACTATCTCTGAATGAGACAGTGCGCATAGGGTCGATTTCAATGCTCGTAAGACCCAATGCTGTATGCTTACTCACAGACGTACGACCGATCCTGCTGCTCAATCTGTAATTAAGGGTGGCATAGGTATTAGGGAATCAGAAGCTCTTGATGTTCTTGGCTTGAAAATCCAGTGTGACGTTCGATGGACTGATCACATTTTTCAAGTCTCAAAAGAAGCATTCAAGTGCCTTGTTTTCTTAAGACGCTGTAATATATACTTCACTCTATCTGGTCTCCTTACTATTTATACCAACTATATCCGACCGAACATGGAATACAACTCTCATGTATGGGCCGGTGGTTCTAAGTCTATTTTGAAATTACTCTACCGCGTGCAGGAGTGGGCGAAGGAGCTCATCGGTGACAGTAGTGTAGCCAACTCTATTGACTCGCTTGAGCATCGACGCAATGTGCGGTGCGTTTTGCTGTTTTATCGTTACTACAATGGAATGTGCACTGATGAAATCAGGGAACTGGTTCCCGAAAACCGTTCTTTTTTGTGAACAACACGTTCTTCATTAAGGGCACATCCATTTTTGGTCGATACGCCAGTGAATCGCACTAGGCATTTTAGAGAGAACTCGTTCTTTGGCCGAACTGTTCGTATGTGGAATAAACTCCCTGCAGATGTCTTTCCAGTCAGTTTCAATGTTGGAAGATTCAAATCAAATGTCAACAACTACTACTCCCTTTATCCTCCTTTCCACAACCAATTTTCCTAGTTCCAGCACAATGCATTGCATGAGTAGGGGTCATCCCCTGAGTCTTGGTCCAAGAAAAAAAATATTTACTATATGCGGAGTAAATCGCAAATAAATTTTTTAAAATCATATTTAAAACAAAACTTTCTTTAATGCGCGGTTCAATAAATTAAAAGGGTCTAAAAAAGGAGTGTTCAAAAATTTTTGTCGTGACATTAAATGATAAAAATTCTAACGACCTTAAGTGAGGCTTCCAAATTTCGAGTCCAAAAAATTATTTGATTTGGTATTGCAATATGGCTGTAATTAATAATGGCCACAGCAAAGGATACTATTTCCTATAGTGTACTGTACAAGACAAACAAATTACATGGTTCTAACGAGTGCTTCTAATAAAAAACACATTAAAAAACATATATACGTGTATCGGCGTTGTGCAAGTTTACAGCTGGAATTTATTTTAGTGGGAGTTAAAGTGTGTTTTTTTTGGTGGCATCTACTGGAATCAGACGCTAGCACCACCACGTAATTTACAAAATAGGTTTTGTTGTATAGTGTAATGGTTAATTTCAGTTTCAGAGATAATTGCGTTAACAATTTGCAGAAAATTTCATTGTACTCTCTATTTTATCTAATTTAGTTACAAAGTTACACGTTTCTGGGAATCTTAGAATTCCTAAGATATTTCAAGAATATCCTAAAACCGGAATCTTTAACAATTTTCCTTACAACGTCCTTACTTATTCCAAAGCACATTTAAAACTTTGGTAAAAAAACATACACATAAGGCTTTTAAGGAGTGGTAATTGTTTTTTAATCACCGTTTTGCGATTTTAGAATATATGTGCTAAAGCCTAAATTATGATGTAAAATAGGTAGTACCGAGAAGGTTGCAAGTGAAATAGAAAATTCAATTATATTTTTATTTTACCATTGATACATGTTTATGCAGATACCTTTCATGTTCATGCTACATATTTCAAAATATGTACTTTTTTTTTTATATAAAATAGTGTTGGTACTTTTTTTCGTTGCAAAAATTGTCGAAAACTCCACATTTGTTCAATTCTCAACTTTAAAATATATATTTTTTTTAATTTTATCAAAATTTTTTGTAGAAGCTTTTAACTTTTGTTCTTTAACTAATAAAAGAATAATTTTAATCCGATATCTGGAAAATACTGGACCAAAGTTATGAGGAATTGAGAAATCTCAATTTCCAAATGAGTATAACTCTGTAGCTATAAGAGATAAGTATATAAGCAAACACGTAATTTTTGGATCTTGTCAAGGGCTATAAAATACAAATTTTAAAATTAGATGAGAAACAACAAATTTTAAGCGTTACAAAATATTACATGGCCGAAATGCAGTACTTTGAGAGTTCATAGCTCGGCTCCTGAGCAATTTGGAGAGTTCGTGTTTAAATCATAAACGCGAATACTCCTGAACTTTTATTCCGGTAAATCTATCTTTTTAGAAACGCCTGATTTATTTCCCAAATATTTTGGTTCTGCCCCACTGTGCAGTGCACTGTTGTAATTCTTTTTTGTTTACTTGTTTGCCGGCAACTTCTTATCTATTGTTAAATGCAAATCTGGTGTATAGCCTAGAATATGTAACATATTCAGCAGTGTCAGAGATTCCACTTTGATTCCATAGTTGTCACTCCGAAAAAGTTAATTTTTGGTGCTTTAGATCCCGTTTATTTTTTATTTCGATTTTATAAAAATAATGTTTTTATACTTTGAGGTGTTTGTTTTGAGAAACTATTCTCACATGGAAAACATATGACCAAATATTTATTTGACGCTCCTAAAAGTATGCATGTTTTTAAGTATTTAGTGCAAATGAAGTTGGCAGAAAAGTGTTCGTCAGTTCAGCTTTGAAACTTAAAAGTGGTTTGATTACGAATAAAATTTTAGTTTTTCGTTTTCTGAAGAAGCAACTAAGGGAATTGAAACCACTTCCGATCGGAATGGTGTTCTGTGACATGGCTGATTATTTTGTGGTAGGCCCCACTGTCCATTGAACTGTGAGTTTGTTAATTAACAACTAATTATATATTAATTTTTTTTTTGGATAAATAAAGTTTCCTCTCTGCATTCGACTTTACAAAGAAACTATTTATTAATTTAACTGTTTTTTATAAATAGTTTGTTTTCTAAATTAAACGTAAATAATTGTACTTTTATGTTTAAAAGTTCTTCACTTAAAAGGTACCCTTTCCTTATTATAAAGCCATTCAAATTTCTTTTAGTAAGTCGTAACATTTCAAAAAATAAATCGCTAAAAGCAGGAACTTATTATAAAAAATAGTTTCTAAAGCGTTCATATTAACATCTTTCACAAATAATCATCTTAATATTAATAAAAGTTTTTAAAACTATTGCTTTTTTCCTGGGGAGCTTATATACTATTACAAAATCTAGTTTAATCTTTATTAAAAATGAAAAAAAAATAACAAAAACTTTACACCGTATCCTACCTGCTGATAAGAGCTTCAACATTCAGCATAATTTCCTGTTTCCTTAAATTGCTACTTGTGTCTTCTAAAGGATTTGTAGTACTAGAGTTAACTGAATCTGTTGTTGTTGTCGTGGAAGCATCTGTTGTAGGACTCTCCATTATGGTACAGCTGTAAGCCACACCATTTAACGATCTGGAAGGAGCAGGTGAGGTAGGCGCCGATAATAGAGCGGGCGGTGGTGATACAGATGTCAATAAGCGACACTTTATTTTCTGATTAGTTTTTGCCCTTGGTGACTGAACTTCTATGGTGGAGGGAGGACTACGATTGATATTACTATCTAAACTACTGTGTTGCTGCGATGAAGCAGGTGATAAAGGAATTTCTTCTATTTTCTCTAGATCCTGTGCTATGGATGTAGAATTTTGTTTGTGGATTCTAGCCAATGTACCCTTAGGACTTCTTGAGGTATCATGTAACACAGGTATTTCAAGAGTTGAAGATTTATTCGATAGTGATAAAGGTGGGGCAGATTGTAGGGAAGACTGATGATGGTGCTGATGATGTTGATGATGTTCGGTTTTTGTTTGTGTATCGTCCCGATCTAAGCTAAACTGACGTCGTAGCAAACGTGATGAGCCCGGCTTTTCAAATCTTCCCGTTACCGAATGGAAACTATTTACCGTAGTTGTGCTAATTCCTCCTCCTCCTCCACTACAATACAAATATTTACCATCATAGAATTGTGTTAAATTACTTTCGCTTGGACTTAAGCATTTATAGTGATTGTAGGGCGAACTGAGATCCATCATTTCTTCAATTTTCTTATAAAGCCTCGACGAAGATGCCGCTGCTGAAGTGGGTAAACGATTAAAATTGGATGGATTTAGCAGATTATCTGTTGCTATGTCGGTAATTTTTCTAGGTTGTGGTGAATTGCTGGGAGTTTTGGTGGGAAACTCAGGACACAATGTCATATTGGGGCTAATAGTGTTGGTTGAATTCGAATCTAATGAATAGGAGTTGGGTAGATTTGATGATGAACAAAGATCAATATTTGTGGGTGGTGTAATTTCAACTTTGACCTCAACGGACTCACCGGCCAAAGAGGAAGATTGGCTGGAAGATGGATTTGTACTGTTACGTGATTTGTTGGCCTGAGCCTTCAAAGTGATGGAGTTGCGTATCAATGATTCATCTAAACTGAAATGAGAACAAGGGAAATATTTAGGAAATTATTGAGCTTGTTGAAGGTGTAAATAAATCAATAAATACATTCTTTAAAATTTTTTTGCTGTTATCGAGTTTTATTGAAAAAATACTCTTAAATGTTTTTTCAAAAATCGAAAATTTTAAAAAAAGTCAAAAAATTTTTCGTAAAAATCTAAAGAATTATAGTGTAACATTTTTTGGTACCGATAAATTTTCTGTGTACAATTTTTGTTATCGATAACAGTTTTCTAACCAATTATGTTATCGATAAAATCTCTTGTAAGCTTTCTGGCCAAATTTCGGGTTTAAATAAAATATTTTATAAAAAAAATCATCGGTAAACTTTTTTCTGTTATCGATATATCCTTTCTATCAAGTCGTAGTTATCTTTTTATTATGTCATATTATTACGTTTTTTTATTATGTCATATACATATTTTCTTTGGATATTCTTGTAGTTGTAAATTTTCTTGTAAAGTTTAGATGGGCCGTACATTTGACCAGACCCACTCACCTACATGTACGTCGGTGTGCTGCATCCTTATCTGAGGCCCGGTTGCCTAAAAATTTCGAGTAAATTGCGAAAAACAGCAAAACAGCTTCAGAAAACTGCAGTTCCTCGCCATTTACTCGAAACTTTGAAGTCGTATGACACAAACGGACTTCAACTCGCATTCACCGTGTCGTGGGCGGTTCTGGTAAAATTTACTGGTGATTTTTTTCTGTATGCTGGTGCTATCTTTTGAATATATCTTCAATAAATTTTTTGTCTTTTGTAACTTTGGTTTCCGATGACATATTTGCTTAAAGTTGTATTGCCGATAAGTCTTTTTTAAGGAATTGTTGCTATCGACAACATTTTGACAAGTTTTTTTTATTATCGATAGTTGGCAAAATTTTTGCTATCGATAATATTTTTAGAAAATATTATGTTATCGATAGATTTTGTGGAACACTATCCACTATTTCTGATTTGAATGGTTGCTAGTAACTTATTGTTATCGATTATATAGTTTTATACCCAACTATTTTGGTCATCTATAATATTTATAGCTATTATCGAAAAATTTTGACTTCAAATGTTTTATCTTTTTGCAAAACTATTTAATATCAAATTATCGTGGAAGGATTTTTTATCGATGACATTTTTAATCCTCCATAAATGTTCTTCCAGAATTTTAGCAACGTATTATATGTACATATTTTTGTTTTTATTTATTATCGATTAATTTCATTTTTTTATTTTCGATAATCTTTTTATATGAAAAAAATTGTGTTATCGGCGCAAGAAACATACATATTATTGCATTATAGTAATTACATTGCAAAAATTTAATTGCCGATCGGTATTATGGATAAATGTCGGATATGGACAAATGTTTATATGTTATTGATATCGATAAATTTTCCAGAAAATTTTTTTCCATAATTTTTTTAATAATTTCTTTAAAAATTTTTTGTTATTGAAAAAAATTAATTTGTCCATTTTTATAAGGGATTTTATTTATTGACAAATATTTTTCTTCACAAATTTTGTTACCGACGACAACCTTCGCAGCAAAATTTTTTTTATATATTTTAGAAAAATTTTTGTTATCGAAAATTTTTGTTAATTTTTTGAATAAAAGGAGAAGTTTATTAGTTTACTTTTAAATTTTTTTTAAAATTAGTTGTCTTAGAATATAATGTCCGTCCACCTGTCTGCTGATCTCCTTTGGAGGCAGCTTTTTGCAACAATCATTCATTAATTATTTAGCTCAAAGTGATCGTTATTAGCATTAATCTCTTACCATTTTTTGACGGAAAGAATTTGAAATGGGAATTTATGGAAAGTGTTATGGGAAAAACCTACAATGCAGAATATAGTGACGTTGATTTCGGAAGCCACAACGCTCCCTCTTCAGTGTTCATGTGTACTGTTCAGATGGTTCGGTTGCTTGTGAATTAAAATTTATACAATTCATAACGGGAAATAGTATACGAGAATTAAATTAAAAAAACCTAATGTACTTAAGTGTTAAATAAAACAAAAAAGCTTGGCTTCATTAAAAAAAGAAAAAAATTCATTAAAAAAAAAATAAAAAAGTAAACCCAACGCGTAACAATGAGCTAACTTTGCAATCATTTAGTGATGGTAAGTGTGAGTTTTCGTAAGAATGAAATAAATATATATAGTTCTCGTATTATTTCTCCAGTCATGAATAGTACAAATATTAGTTAACATTTTCCCCTTGATACTTAAAATACTGCGTCATGCCTAATTCTATTTGGCTATATATGTTATACCCTGTTCAGACATACGCCTTAATTGGGCGATTTTAGGAGATTTACGCAATTAAGGCCTTAATTGAGATCAATTTACCATACAAGGCTTCAATTAATAAATTGAAGCCTTGTAATTGTTTCATAAATTGAGTAAAGTTCGAAATGCAACCCTTTGTGACAAGTATGTTTACTGCGAAGTATGTTCAGTGAGAAGCAAAAATTGTACACAGTGGCACGCCCACATACACATGGCAGTATAACGTCAGATGATTATTTTTTGCTCTGGTAATTTTGTGCATAAGCTACGTCAAACACGTGTATTTTTTTTTGACAGCGATTATCCAGTTATTGTTTTATTGTTGTATTCCTTGCCCTTGTATACTTATTACACCATTGGAAAGTCAAATGTTAATTAAGGATGCTTAATTTACTATGTGTGAACACTAAATTTAATTGCACAATTAAAATTAAATTGTCTCAATTATAAATCCATGTCTGAATAGAGTATTACCACACTCAGCTCAATAAGAATTACTTCGGAATAACAACCAATTTCTTTCGAAATATAGTCACATTAACGGCCCTTTTCACAATGTAAGATTAAGAGTTAACGTGGACTTTAACGGCAAATTGGACATACAAGAGTTGCCGTTAAAGTCCACGTTAGCTTTAACGGCAAATTGGGCTCACAAAAGTTGCCGTTAAAGTCCACGTTAACAATTAATCGTACATTATAAAAAGGGCCGTAAATATAAAAGGTTTTAGTTATCTTGTAACATTTTTTGGTTTACAAGAAAGTTTTCACTAACAATTAATTTCTTAGAATTTTTATTTTAAACGAATTTTTTCCTTGAAAATTCAAGTTATCTTGTTTCATTTGTTGTGATAAAAAAAATTGCTTAAAAACGAAACCTACCCATGCGACTCTCTATGTATCCATTTTGTTTTATTTAGTTGGCATGTTTAATAAGAAAAAGTTATTTGTTTTATTTTTTTAGGTTAAGTTATATTCGAGAGAGACTTTACCAAATTACTTACCCAATCGGTGGGGGATTTGGCAAAGGTTTATCAAAACCTTTCTTGCCTAACAACCAAAACGTGTTCATCATGCCTTTACCTTTTATATCAATAAGACCTCTTGGTTCTATCATATAGCTACCACGGGCCTCTAAACGATTACGGGTCTCTTGGGACATGTGAATACGCCACGAGGAACCTTGATTATATGGAAAAGGAATTAAACAAATTAAATATTATTATTAAATTCAAGTAACTAACCAGTTGACTCCATTCTTGAGGCCGTATTCACGGTATCACCAAATAAACAATACCTGGGCATGGTTAAACCAACTACACCCGCACAGCAGGGTCCGGTATGTAGACCAATTCTTAATTGTAATGGCACTCCTGGTAAATGTTTGACATTAAAACTGCCACTTTGATGTAGTAAATCTAAAGCCATAGTGGCAATTTGTTCAGCATGATCCGGTGTGCGTACTGGTATGCCACTAACAACCATGTAGGCATCGCCAATAGTTTCAACCTGCCAGAGAGTGAATTTTTGTAAATGAGGAGCTCGGTTTTTTTTGCTTCGCTAAAATCTTACCTTGTAAACATTATAAGCATTAATGGTGGCATCAAATATCGTATAGAGATCATTTAATAGGTCAACAACCTGTACCGGTGTACAATGAGCAGCTATTGTTGTAAAACCAACAATATCACTGAAGTAAATTGTAACATCAGAAAACTCTTCGGGCTCAACGGCTAAGCCCATTTTAAGTTTCTCCGCCACCGAACTATTTCAGAAAAGAGAGAAATAAATATTTTTTATGTACCTACACAGAAAAAACTAAAATACGGTTTTAATTACGAACACACAATTACTAAAATCAATATTTTTAATTATTCAAACTTTGTAAAAATTCTTAGAGAATTTTTTTTTGATCACAAAATTAATTGAAACTAATTTTAATTGAAACCAGTTTTAGTTTTTGGTAAGTGTATTAATTGAAAATTTTATAAGAATAATTTCTTCTGTGTACTTTTAAATAATTTTTTCTGTGTACTTTTAAATAATAATTCTGTATAGTTTTAATTAAAAATTATAATCTATTTACACAAAAAAAAAAAAAAACACGATTTGAATTACGAAAACTGCAAATTCAATTATTTTACTTGTTGAAGTTTAACCTACACAGAATTAACTCTTTAATCGAAAAATTTTCATTTTCAATTACAATTTCAATTAAATCCACGTTTATTTTAATTGGTTTTATTTTGTTTTAAAACAATACTGTCAATTGGATTTATAAACCAAGTTACCATTAAATAGAAAAAATTTCTACACATCAATTGAGTAAAAATATACCAGTTGGGTTTGTATTTGTGCGAATTGTATAATTTTTCTCAGTATGCGATATTGTTTTGTGATTAATTAATTGATTAAGTAACATTTTTTGAATTTCAATTAATCCTTTAATTAATATAAAATTTTTTTAATTGAAAAAATCGGAATATATTGTCAATTAATTCTGTTGAGTTAGTTAATACTACAATTTTCGTGATTGGTAGAAAACTAATTAACGTTTTAATTGGATCTTAGGTTTTCTGAAATTAATCTTATTTTTGCTTTTTTCTGTTTACGACGAAGATTGTATATTCAATCAGTAAGGCTAAAAATTTTAATTACTCAAAATTTATAAAAATTATTAGAAGATTTAGTATCTGGTCAATTGAGTAATTGATTCAATTATGGCATTAATTAAAGCTAGTTCTAATTTTTGATGGAGTGTACTAGTGAACATTTTTAACCGGCTTCAAAAAAGGACGAGGATTGTTTTTTTTTTCGCCTGAAAAAGTTTGCATGCAGTTTGGTCTCATAATTTTTCCCCCCAAAATCGGACGGTGAGATTTGCTCCCCTTATGCATAACTCTGTCATCATTGAACCGATTTTCAAAATTCTTTTTTTTATCTGAAAGGAGTGCCTGTAGTTTGGTCCCATAACTTTTTTTAAGATCGTACGACAGATTTGCTACTACATAACTCCGTCATTTGTGAAAAAATTTTCAATATTATTTTTTTTTTTGTTTGAAAGGGTTTGCCTGCAGTTTCGTCTGGTAAGTTTTTTTTTCGAAAATCAGAGGGAGAAATTTGCTGCCCCCATGCATAACTCTGTCATTTGTAAACCGATTTTCAAAATTGTTTTTTTTTAATTGGAAGGGTTTGCCTGCTGTTTTGTTGCATACTTGTTTTTCGAAAATCGGTGGGGAAATTTGCTCCCCCCAAAGAATATCCCGATTGTCAAATTTTTCTTGTTGTTTGAAAGGGTGTATTTGAAGCTTGGTCCCATACATTTTTTGCAAAACTCTGTGGGGCATCTTTGGTCCCATGGAACAGAAAATCGTACAGCTCGATAGAAATATTAATTATCGCATAACTCCGATTTTTCGTGAACGATTTTAAATAGACGCAAAGACAATATATGGTTGTGGCATGGTTACGTCGACAATGTCATGTTTCCCGATATAGCATATCGCTACCTCAGTATTGGTTTGCTCCATAAACATAGGAAAAAGCATTAGAAAGGAGCAAACCAATACTGAGGTAGCGATATGGTTCTAGCAAATAAATTATTATTGTTTAACCAATTGTGAACCTTATTTTATTAGTTTATGACAAAAAACTCATGCTTACATCTAATCATGACATTATTAGCACTCATATTAATAGCAATATTATTATTAAAAAAGTTCGAGCAACAGTCATGTTATATTTAAAAATTCAACAACAGTATGGTTCTAAAACAATAAAATGTGGTTCTTGTCCACACTATTTTAAAACAGTTTACTTGCAATCAAGCTTTGGTTAAAAAAGAGAGCTCTATGCTTGCAAAAAACTTTTGGTTCTATCGCTTGGTTGCTTGCTTTTTTGTCCGTTTTTTGTTTTACTTCAGAGCTGTTGGTTTGTTTTTGTGTGTCGCTTGGTTTGAAAAGAAAAAAAATAATAAAAAATAAATTACAAATGACAAACACTGATAAATGCTGTGAAAACCATTTGAAAAAGAAAAACAGTGTTCTTTTAATCGAACAATTTAGTGCATTCGTAGCTTAGTTCGGATAAAATATCTGAAACATCTAGAAATAAAAATTAACTGAAAAGCTGCAATATTTCAAAACGAAATGGTTTTTAGAACATGGCCGATTGTAAATAAAACACGTGTCAGCAAATATGTATGTATATATCTATGTGAGAATAGATAATACTTTTTATTTAAGATTCCACCTACTGACCAGTTAAAAAAATATAAAACTTTAACCATATATATGGTTGTTTTCAAGCATATATTGTAGTTTTTAACCATATATATGGCTGTCTTCAACCATATATTTCAAACCATATATTGTAATTTAGAGCAATATATATGGTTGTTTTGAACAATATATATGGTTATTTCAAACAATATATTGTAATTTTGAACCATATGTATGGTTGTTTGAGCCATATATAAGGTTATTTGAAACCATATATTGTAATTTTGAATCATATATTAAAACCGTATATTGTAATTTTGAACCATATAATAGTTGTTTTCAACCATATATGTGGTTATTTCAAACAATATATTGTAATTTTGAACCATATATCTGGTTCTTTTGAACCATATATATGGTTGTTTTTAACCATATTATATGTAAACAGATTTTTTCTAACCATATTTTCAACCATATATTCAATCATAGCATGTTTTTCTTTGATTATGGTTGCCTCAACCATGTTTTTTGTTTGCGTATAGTTTCAATTATTTGCGTAATTGAATCATTTACTCATGTGATCAAAATCAATATTTTATAACAATTTTTAAAAAATTTTGAGTAAATGGGAAATTGGAATTTCAGTGAATGGATATTTAATTGTCCTCATAAGTTGAACTCGAACAACAGAATTAATTGAATCTGTAGTTTTCGTAATTAAAATTGTATTTTATAGCGAACTTATGAATGAACTTGACTCGTTATAGTGAAGCTGATCAAAGTCTTTGTTGAGCTGATCATAATTTAAAAAAATGCTAGAAATAAATTTTAGTTTTTCCTTACCTTGGCAACATTCTATTTAACAGTTGTTCAGTCTTTTTTCTTTCAATATCCAACTGTTCGGTTCTTTCACGTATCAATTCTTCCAAATTATTTGAATATTTCTCCAACATTTGAAACATTGTGTCAACAAAGTTTACTTTACGACCGTGATTTAACAATTTAAATCGCTCATAAACTCTGTAATAGTTTTAAACAACATGGTTGTTATGATTGTGGCAAGAGTTATTGTTGATTGTATTTATTTATTATTTTTTGTATGTTTTTCATTTGTTTTGTATTTTTTCCCGTTTATTTTTTTACATTAATATGTAAAATGTGTCATCATTGTCATTCATAGATTTTAATGTAGACGAAGAGAATTATTTAGTCACCATCAACATCAACATCACCATCATCATTATCATCATTGACAGCATCATAGCATCATCATTGTAGTATTTGTATTTATAGTAACAACGCGACATTGACATCGTCGTCAATCATTTTTTATTCATTGCAAAGAGAAGTCATATTGAACCAACCAGTAAATGTACACACATCCATATAAAGTTTCATAGCCAGGAATACAAACATATAGAGCAGTTATCCGCACATATAAGCGATGAGGTTTTAAAATAAAAGCAAAATACCAGCAATAAATATGAAAATCAATATGAATGTATAGGAAAAAAGTGATAAATGGAACAATGTTTTATATATAAGTTTAAATATGAGTAAAGTCGTTGTAAAAAGACTGTCAATACAATATGAATTGATTGAATAAGCAGGGTTTGGAATTTATACTTTATTAGAGCGAAATATAATATTGTTAAAGCTAAACAATTTCATAGGTTAGAATTGCACCAACCCATAAAATATGGTAAAATCAACCAATAGAATTGTAGTTTAGATGATACTGTGCTAAACTACTAACCGGAAAGTCGCAGTTTCGATGCATGCCAAGGCTTAAGCAGTAAGGATGTTTGTTAAAAATAAAATTTTTTTATTTATGTTTTGGAAACAAACTAGTTGACCATTAGTGAGCCCGGAGGTAATGCCTACTTATACAAGTAATAAACA
Source organism: Panzeria rudis (assembly GCA_956483635.1). Taxonomy (NCBI): domain Eukaryota; kingdom Metazoa; phylum Arthropoda; class Insecta; order Diptera; family Tachinidae; genus Panzeria; species Panzeria rudis. The sequence goes on along the minus strand of OY101447.1, from coordinate 24,589,378 downwards.
CAGTATAGTGGTCATTAAAGTAAAAGCAAAAATTTGTTTGTTTGTAATTTTTTGGTCTTGAGCTTAGGTTCTCATAATTTTACTCATGTCTCTAAACCGGTCGCCTTTACCATCTCAGCTAAGACATCTTCTTCACTAACGATAGCACAAAGTATATTTAGACATATGGTGACTTGCTTGACTTAAATACAGTAATTTTTGTAAAATAACTATTTTTGTTGTTATTATTTTTACCATAAAAATTGTTAGTTTTAGCCACAAAATTTTTTAAAAATTAAATTAGTAACTTTAACCATCAAAAATAATTTTAGTTTTCAAACGTGGTTTTTCCCAAATTTATATTTTACAATTCAGTAAAATGTAATATATTGGTCTTGAACTTAGGTTCTCACAATTCTTCGTATGCTTATGAACCGGATGCCTTTATCATCTCAGCTAAGTCATCTTGTTGAATAACGATAGTTATAGACATGAAATAACTTACAACTTTAAAAAGTAATTTTAACCAATGAAAATTGAAGGCTATTGAAGTCGATATTTTTACCAGCCATGTACGAGCTAAGGTGCCACAAACGTAGATGTCACGCTGTTATAAAACATGATAAAATATTTTCCTTTGTTATGGCCTTCAGGCTAGTTTATATGGTTGCATTTCACTATTGCAAATAAAATTTGAAGAGCTTTCAAATAAGAATACTTGTGTTTGACGATACATTGTTATCCGCTTTATTTTTAATGTCGATACAACGATACTTTTTCAAAATTTCGAAATATCAAAGATATGATGGAGGAGGGAGTGGAGTTTTTCTTTACTTCAAAGAGGCTACAGAGGTAATTAGGAAAGCCATTGGTTCGTTGTCTGCTGCAATTCCTTTAGTTAACAGCCTTCGAAAATTATTAAAAAATATGACAAAAATATGAGCAGAAAGGTAGAATAGATCTTTCTTTAGTCAAATTATAAGTATCCGGTGAACTAAAACCACATTTGGTAAAAGTTCGAATATATTAAAATTTCGAACATTCGAAAATTTTTCGATTTCTCAGTTTAAACTCGATCTTTTGTGATTTTTGTACTCTTTTCGTTAAATTATAAGTATTGTGTGAAACAAAAACACATTTGGTTCATATTCGAAAATATATTAAAATATCGAATACCCGAAAATTTTTCGGATTTCTCGGTTCAACTTCGAATTTTTTGGCGGTTTCAATTTTCTTTAGTGAAAGTATAAGTGTTCTGAGAATTAAAAACACATTTGATGCATGTTCGAAAATATTTTAATATATCAAACATTCGAAAGATTTGGCGATTTTCTCAGTTAAACTTAGAATTTTAATAAGCATTCTTTCTCTGAACTAAAAATATATTTGGTGCATGCTTCGAAAAGGTTTTGAGCATTCGAAAGATTTTCGATATTTTTGGTTCGACTTTGCATTTCTTGAGATTTTTGGCTTTTTTAGTGAGATTCTAAGTATTTTGTGATTTAAAAATACATATAGTTAATGCTCGAAAATATTTCAAGATATCAAATATTCGAAAAATTTGCGACTTTCTTGGCTGAACTTCGAATTTTTTTAGATTTTACCTTCTTTCGTGAAATTCTAAGTATTCTGTGAATTAAAAACACATTTGGTATATGTTCGAAAATATATTAGAGATTCGTGCATTCGAAAAAAATTCGGCTTTTTCGGTTCAACTTCGAATTTTTTGAGGTTTATGAATTTTTTTAGTGAAGTTATAAGTATGATGTGAGTTAAAAACACATTTGGTGCATGTTCGAGAATACATACATACATATTTCAAAATCTCGAACATGCGAAAATTTTACGATTTTCTCGGTTCAACTTAAATTTTTTTTGAGATCTTACTTTCCTTTGTGAGATTCTAAGTATGCTGTGAATTAAAACACATTTGATGCTTGTTCGAAAATATCTAAAAATTTCGAACATGCAAAAAATTTTCGATTTTCTTGGTTCAGCCGTAAATTTGTGAAATTATAAAAATCTTGCCTTGTCAAAAATGTGTCTTATTGAATTACTTGAGTTAATGTAACTGTATTCCAAAACTATTGCGAAACCAGTCATCTCTACACCTCGTACAAGTTCTGAATCTCTGAAAAGTGTGCGTTAGAGCATTTGTGAAAAGATTTTTATAGAATTCGAGGAAGATGAGCTACCTCCTAATATATCGAGAGACGCAGACCCGCTTATTTTCTTATATCAATAACATCATATACCCAATTTTGAAAACATCAGCGCAGCAGTACTTTAGTTGTCAAATGATTTCTATAGTATAAGAGAGTCTATTTTCTACTGTAGGTTTGGTTCAAACAGGTTTGCGAAATCGTCTTTCTCCGCTAAGTTTGGGAATAGTTTTGTTTGATTTTAAATACTAATAATATCTTTATTAATTTCAGTATTTTTTCATAGACAATAGGAATTTAATTTTTGCTATAATTTTCAGTTCAATATTTATAGCTGATGTCCTCTAACTCAATTTTAATGTTAATAAAAACCAACTAGTGTTAATAAAAAATCCTTTGCTGAAATAAAATTTACCATTTTCCAAACCCTGCTTTTCATAATCACTCTAATAAAACATAAGCATTCTAAACAACATCATAACATTTACTTACGAATTAAAATCTGGTCGCATATCAGGCTGTTCCGCCCAACATTGACGCATTATATTTATCGCCTCCGGTGGTGCAGCACCTTTTGACACCGATGGTCTTATCAACGGTGGTGGTTTTTTTATTTTTGCTATTATTTCCTCAGCCGACAGTGACAGCATACAATATGGTTCACCACGTACCACCACTTCTTGCATGATAATACCAAATGAATACACATCACCAGCTTGGTTGCCCAATATTCGCCCACCATAATGATGAAGGTTTTGCTGATGTTGGGCTTTTAGTGAACGCAATATTTCCGGTGCTGTCCACAGCAATTCTTTGTAGGTACGTGGAGGTGGTGTTAAACCTTGAGCCTCATAGAATTGAGGTAATCCATAATCAGTTATTTTTAACACCCAACGTGCATCGACAACACAATTACGTGATGTTAATGTACCATGAACACGCAATGGTGAGGCATGCAGATAACGCATGCCACGTACCAGGTCTGTTAGTAGACTCAAACGAAATGACCAGTCTAGTTTTATTTCATCCATAATGAGCACATCTTGCAGCGAGCCACGTGAACAATAATCGAAAACCATAGCAGTACGATTGGGATCAGCTAGCCAGCCTATTAAGGGATTGATATTTTCGTGTCTTAGGCCATGAGCCATTACTAGCAAATCCATGGCCTTGGCTTTCAATTCATTCGAACCGTTTAAAGGCACTTCTTTCAGCTGCACCAGGTCACCATTATATCTGGCTCTCATGTCCAACAAAGCGGGATTGTGTCTCGCCAAACTGGCCGAGCCAGAACTTGTTTTGCCATTTACTGTAGCTGTAGTGGAATTGTTTCCTGCTCCTGGTATAAGAAAACCTAGATTTTTTAAAGATCCTATTGAACCTTTTAATAAATCCGGCTTATCTACTTCCGGTCCACCAAATTCTTGTAATTGTTGCAGCCAACAACACAGCATAGCCTCAATGCCCTCATCGACCTAGAAATATATAAAAAGTGTTAGAAGTTTTTTTTTAGTTTTTATCTAAATACATTTCTATGTTATATCGATAGCTTTATGTTAATAACACATAACTGATTTTTTTCAGCAAGGGCGAAAATCATTTCCATGCACAAAATAAGAAACAACTAAATTAGTTAATATTATCTTTTAAATAATTTTTTTTTATTGTTTTGTTTAGTGGTTTGTAACATTTTCTGCCAAATTATGATTTAATGTCGCCAACTAAAAAGTTGTAAAAATCAGTTACGTACTTGATTTAAGTTTGTGTGAAAAAAGCCTACTTACTCTACGTGAATCCACTGGGAATACAAAATCACTTGCAGATAACACTATTTTATTAGGTCCTTTAGATAAACGTTTGCGTAATAAATAATTCCTTGAAGAAATAAATAAAGTAGCAATAAAAAATTTATTAAATGATTTGGTTTTTTTGTTATTGAAAGTAAGTAATAAATAAAACGTTAATTTTTTATTGAGAATAATAAAGCTTGTCGTATGAGTAATGTAGCCAGATGGGCTTTCTTAAAGAACTAGATCTGAGTGTTTGGAAGGCCAGATCCGGAAAAAATGTTCTAAGAAATCAGAATTTCAAAGAAGTGTTGTCTTCATACAAAAGTGAAATGTTCAGCGTCGGCAACAGTCTGCACACACCTGACAAATTTGCGTATTTTAGTTTTCTTTTTTATTTAGACGCCAGTTGCCTACCAAAATGGATTGGATTTTGCGAAAAAGAGCTGTTTTATTATTGTTTAAAATAATTTTTTCGGCCTCGAAAGCAATATTTGTTCTATGACTTTTTTTATATATGGGGCATTATTCGTGAAGCGGACATATAAAAAAATTCATGACTCCGATTTTGATGATATTTGACTATATTGTACCTGTATATATCTTTGGCTCAGGTGCAAAAAATTTTTGGAATTCAAAAAGTCAAATTAGACAAATTATGTTTTTTTTTATTGCAAATACCTACAAAATCGATGCAATTTTACACGACGAGAAATTTTAAACACAAATTTAGACAATATATTATCCTAAATTTTAAGTAATGTTTTAGAGTGTACATAGTGCTGAAGCTAATAAAAGAGTGTTAAAAAGCAATCTTCTGTTTTTTAAAATTTATTTTCTTTAGTAATGTGAGTGCAACGTAGAAATTTTGCAATAAATTTTAAGCAAAAGTTTTTAAAGTTTACTGAGGGCATGTTTAAATGTATATTTTTTTAGTTCTGCAGTAGTGCAGACTTTTGAGCTAAATCTATGTTTAGAGATAGTGAAAAAAGTACCACTACCAGTAAATTTTTTTAGTATTAGTGCTGAAAAATAGGGCAAAGCAATTCGTTCTCAATTTTATTTAGTGCTAGTGCAATGATTATTTCAATCAACATTCAGCGCACTACCCCCAATTGTGGAATCTATTAAAAGCGCTTGACCAAATTGAATATTGTCGCTTTTGTTATTTATAGCAGTGTCGAAATATTATCATTTGTTATAGTCCACATTTATATGTATGGAACGTTACTGTCTCTCAATATGTTTCATTAGTCATATAAAAATTGAGAAGATCACATGTTTGTAATTCTGAATATTTAAGAATTTGGTGAATTTATCAAATGTTATTAAATTTGAAAAGTTTTCATCTATCGATTATAGTTTGTATCATGAAGAATGTATTGAACATTACCAATAGTTTATTTAATATTAAACTTTTTTGTTAAAATTCATTGACAATTATCCACCTCTATTGCTGTTACACTAATTAGTAGTGAGCCCTTGAACAAAAATATGAAACTTAGAACACTGTATTGATCGTTACTTTGAAATTATATTCGACAATTCGGCTTTTAATTTTAGGATGATGTGAATTTTAATCTTATTTATACAACTCTTGAATGAAAATAGAGTGCGATATATTATTATCCAAAAAGATTATTATCCTATTTAATGAAATATAAGTTCGACTACTGTATTTATTTCATTGTACTGTTCCACTATTATTGTTTAGGTTTCAACGAAGCCCAAGACATCTGAATGCTGACGAAGTGCGTTACGGCACATAATATACATATTCTATTCTGCTGGTGTAGACCTACGGTCCACAAACTTTGCTTTGGTACCACCAAACAGAGACAACAATTGCAATTTCCGATTGCAAGTTGTTTAATTATAAGGAACATATTGAAAAATCTCTATTTAATTAAAATTCCATTTTCACTTTGAGTAGTTTTTCTTTCATATAATTAAGTAATTACTCTAATTAATTTTACTACAGCTGTAACAATGAATTATTTAAAAGTGATTTGATAAAATATGAGTTCGTTTTAATCTTCATGCCACAAATAAATAATACACTTACAAGTTACGCTCATCTCATTAACTTAACAATTTCATTTCATAATGTACAGCATAATACTCGTAATTTAAAGTAGTAAATACTGTCAAGAAAATAGTCAAGTGTCTTTTAATAGCTTTTACTCTTAAAAGGCAATGACTCCATCGTTTTCTTCAATTATTTTTTATATTTCTGCTACTCATAGTGACGCATTGTATTGTTTCTCCTGATAAGCATTTCATATTATAAATTCATTTCATCATAATTATGCTTTTAATAATTGCAATAATTTTTCTGCGTTACAGTGTTTACTTAAAAAGTTCCTTGTCTACTACTATTGTTGTCTGGTTAAAACTTAATGTTGTTCCTTTCTTTTGTAATGAAAAAACCAACTAGCAAAATGACAGAGAAAATGAAGGACAAAAAAAAAAAAGAAGAAGAAAAAGAACAAAAACTATTAAATCATACTAAACAAAGGAAAACACATTTAAAAAGAAGAAACAATAGCAGTCTTTGTTCTTGTACTCACATGAGTATAAAAGTTTGCTCTATAATTTGCAAAATGCATAAAAAAGACACGTAAAGAGACTTTTCTCGTTTTTTCATTTAAATTTATTTTACCAAAGAATTAGTTGAAATGAGAAAATTATTTTGGGGTCAGTCTATTTGTTTGTGTGTTTTTGTATGTATGCATGTAATTCTATTTTTATTACACTAAAATAGTGCTAAACTAACCAGACTCATAACAATAAAAGTGTTTGAAATGCTCTTGAGTGAATTTTAAGTGGATGGCTTAAGGTTTATGGATGGTGTGTGTGTGTGTGTGTCTGCACTTGTTTTAATTGTGATATTGTTAATAATGTGGTTTTTGTATGCAATTGTGTATAAGAGCAGGGTTGACAGAAATGTGAAATGGGCGAATTTTGTGTTTTCTCTAAATCTACAATTTTTGTGGAAAGAGGGTGAATTGTACGTGGAAATATACTGCATATAATCTCTATTACATACATAGTTACGACAATTTAGGAGTTTATGCTACGTATACGTAATATTTTCAGAATATCTATTATACGCCTTGTTAAAAATAATATTTTTAGTCTATATAAATATGTAAAAGCTAATATCTGTTTGTATGTTTGCAAACTACGGACTCTAATATACCCCAGGCAATGTTCTGTGCTATAGACATTTACCATCTATTTGTCGTTGAGATTCTACTAGTGACCTCGAAACTATAGACTTACTAGTGACTAGGTGGTTCTTATGGGACCACATTGAGACATTGACACCAGTGATTAACTATTGCATTTTAATGATTCTAGTTAAAATATGAGTGACTCCACATAAAACGGCCCTATGCAAGGAAAAAATACTTTTCTCATTTTTAATAAAAATCTCTCAATTGATGTTTTTTTTGAGAATGACTGTCATTCTCAGAAAAAATTTTATATTTTTATATTATATTTTTAATCAATTTGAGGCACTTTTAAGTGATCATGCAAGAAACATTTTGGTATCCCTCTTTATATGTTTAATATTTATTTCAGATTTTCTATTATTCCCTTTCTCACTATTAATAAAAACCGTTATCTCTGAAAAGAATATACTTTTTTTGTGCTTTTGATTGAATTTAAAAAAATATTCAGCTAAAGTATTCTGCTGTCTATAATAGAACGGATAGCAAATAATTTAATGTCTTATTATTTTCTTATGAGCTTATCTTTATATTATTTATATTAATTATGTCTTCGAATTTTTTAAATTTTCGTACTAGGTCACACACGTCAGTCACACCCGTCACATTTTAAAAATAATTTTTTGTTAAGAAAACTGATTTTTTGTCAAACAGTAAATACCCAATACAATTAAGAATACTTTGAACAGATATCTATACCAAAATTATTGTGTACCTCATAGTCAAAATTTTACAGAACTTATACTGAAAGTCATAATTATTTAAAAATAAGATTTGTAAAGTCACACCCGTCGCAGCTTTCTGACGACCATTCTGAGCAGAAATCGTGTTCTATCAGTGTCTACCCGTTATTCAAAGACTTTAAGATTAATATCCTTGCGAGCCGCAACGTTTTTTAAGTAAAAAATTTTATATATAAAAAAATTTATAACAAAACATTTTATATATAAAAAATTTTATAACAAAAAAAGCGTGTAAAATGGTCACGCCCAGCTAAATGGAATTACTCATATATAATACATTTAAGCCAGTTCGATCCATACATAAAACAAAAATAAATTTGCGCCAATCACCCCTTAGAATAAAAGGCATATCAATAACGTTTGTAGAACTGTAAACAAATTTTGAGAAAAAGTGGACATAAGAGGGGAAGGATCCGAGATGTCATAAGTGGTGCCCAGAGTTTGATGTCGGCTTGAACAGTCACCAGAGCAAAAAACTAAGTGAAAGTCAAGCTATAAACAACGATATGAGACATGATAAGGTCGGTTTTCAAATGGCGGCGCTATATGTAAAACACAAAAGTGCTACATTTTGGGGCGTGGCAAAAATATTTGCTTACAGTCTTAGAAACGTCATTGATATACCTTTAATTCTACAATGTATTTTTTTATTTTATTTTATTTTATTTGATCTGGTTTGATGTAGTATGTATTTGAAAAAGAAGAAGGGCTTACCTTTGGGGCATGGCATAAAAGGGAGAATCTTAAAAGAGAGCTTTTTAGCCACGTGCACAAAATTTTTCATTTGGGGGGAAGGATTCGAGATGTCATAGGTAGCGCTCTGAATTTGATGTCAGATTAAAAATTTACCAAAGCAAAATGTAGCTGTGGCAAACGATATGCATTATGTTATGATCTGACTACAAATGGCGAAGCAGCGTACAAAAAATTAAAAGGCCGGTATCTAGGGGCGTGGCAAAAAAAATATTTTTGGAATTGTTTTCAACTAATTTTTAATCCTAGAGGGTGACTGGCTCAACTTTTTTCGAACGACCTTAATATACATAGTATTCAAAATGCAATAAATAAATTCACGCTGCGTATACGTAATATTTTAAAAATGTCCATCATACGCTATGTTATATAAAAATAAATAACTTTTTTAATTAAAAACTAAAATGTCAAAAGCAAAAATATTTACCCTTCCCACAAACGACATTTTGACTTGAAAATAAACTGACCTTAGATTGTTATGCTAACCATGTACTCTGTCAGTTCTATTTCTAAAACAATTATCTATAATTTATGCGAAATATAGAATTTCACATGATATTTTTTTTCATGTTCATTATGCATGTTTTATTGCTTTTTTTGCAGAAAAGTATACATACCTCATGGCAATGCCAGCTGCAACACTAGCTACAACAATAACTATCAAGACACCGACACAAAGTGCAATAATTGTCCAACATATTGAGCCACAATGCCAGAGTTGAGCAGTGCTAACCAACAGCCAATCATCGTAGCCAGGTAATATGGAATGAGTTATATACGTTTTTAAATTAATTTCATGTTGTTCCAATATCAACAAGGGTCTCCATTTAAATGCTAATGATACTGATGATGATGATGTTGGCGTGGTTGGAAGTGTAGGTGATGATGATGATGATGGATTCTCAATAATGGTGGCTATATTTGTTTTAGTTTTGTATTGATATTGCTGTTGATGCTTTCCGTTTTTAAATTCAAACGTGCTGCTATTGCGGGTATTATATGTAAAGAGTATATGACTGGTTTTATTGCCATTTCCCATACTGGCATCATCATCATTGCCCATACCACGTACTACATCTAGAACAATAAAATCGTATTTTGGCACATTTTTTAAAGCTTTTTGTGTTGTTGAGCCGCTTGTCGCTGCTGCTGCTGCTGATGGTGTTGAATTTAAAATATTTGCAATTAAAAAATCATAAAAATTGAAATAGTCTATAAAGTTTCTTAGATTCTCTATTAAATGTTGTTCCTTATTCATGTTATGGTTTTGGCAAACATTTCTGATGGCCTCTAGAACTTTAATATTCACACAATTTTCTTTTATAAATGTCATGTTCATACATAAAATGTTAACATTTATTACTGTGACGTTTAATAGAGGACATTCTTTAAGCCATTGCTGATATTGCAATTTAAATTCTTCTGTTGTCATGTCGAAAGTTGAGGTTCTATTTGAATCGCTTAAGCTATCACGTAATTGCAAAACCTCCGTTACAGATTTATCTAAATGTATGGGCCAGTTGGGTTGCTCTTCTTTACTCTTTTCTTTGGCATGCCACATTTTTTGTTGTCGAAAATTTTGCACCATCTCTATGCCATTATTATCAAAGGCCACATTAAGAAAGTAACGATAGTTGTCACTCAGTATTGTCAATAACAGCAGATTGGACATTAGCTGAGATTCTGGATTGATACGTGTCAAGTACTTGTAAAACCGATTTTCTGCATTGAAAGATGTTGCCACAATGTCAATGAGCAGCACTTTAGTATGCATTAACGATTCCAGTAAGCCAAGAAGGCGTAATGTTGTAACATCATTCATGGCAGCTGTAATGATAATTGCTTGAAACAAAAAAAAAGTTAGAGAAAATATCAGTTAGGAAAGATTAAATTAAACTAGAACACAGAACATAAGTATTTGGTTAAGAGCTCGTATACAAATGACATGTGTACAGATTAGAATTTTAGCAAAATCATGAGTTGAACAATGGTAAGTAGTTTATTTACTTTTTTAAAAGGTACTTTTTTAATAGATACTTTTTTAAAATGTACTTTTTTACAAGGTACTTTTTTAAGAGGTACTTTTTTAAAAGCTACTTTCTTAAAAGCTACTTTTTTAAAAGGTACTATTTTAAAAGGTACTTTTTTAAAAGGTACTTTTTTAATAGGTACTTTTTTAAAAGGTACTTTTTTAAAAGGTACTTTTTTAAACGGTACTTTTTTAAAAGGTATTTTTGAAAAGGTACTTTCTTAAAAGGTACTTTTTTAAAAGGTACTTTTTTAAAAAGTTCTTTTTTAAAAGGTACTTTTTTAAAATGAACTTTTTTAAAAGGTACATTTTTAAAAGGTACTTTTTTAAAAAGTACTTTTTTAAAGGTATTTTTTAAAAGGTAAATTTTTAAAAGGTACTTTTTGAAAAGGAAATTTTTTAAAAGATTCTTTTTTAAAAGATACTTTTTTAATAGGAACTTTTTTAAAAATTACTTTTTTTAAAGGTAGTTACTTAAGAGGCAATTTTTTAAAATTTACTTTTTGAAAAGGAAATTTCTTAAAAGATTCTTTTTTAAAAGATACTTTTTTAATAGGTACTTTTTTAAAAATAACTTTTTTAAAAGGTAGTTACTTAAGAGGCACTTTTTTAAAAGGTACTTTTTAAAATGTACTTGTTTAAAAGGTACTTTTTTAAAAGGTACTATTTTGAAAGGTACTTTTTTAAAAGGTATTTTTGAAAAGGTACTTTTTAAAAGGTACTTCTTAAAAGGTAGTTTTTTAAAAAGTTCTTTTTTAAAAGGTACTTTTTTAAAAGATACTTTTTTAAAAGGTACTTTTTTAAAATGAACTTTTCTAAAAGGTACATTTTTAAAAGGTACTTTTTTAAAGGATACTTTTTTAAAAAGTATTTTTTAAAAGGTATTTTTTTAAAGGTAAATTTTTAAAAGGTACTTTTTGAAAAGGAAATTTTTTAAAAGATTCTTTTTTAAAAGATACTTTTTTAATAGGTACTTTTTTAAAAGTTACTTTTTTAAAAGGTAGTTACTTAAGAGGCACTTTTTTAAAAGGTTTTTTTGAAAGCTACTTTTTTAAAAGGTAATTTTTTAATAGGTATTTTTTAAAAGGCACTTTTTTAAAAGGTACTTTTTTAAAAGGCACTTTTTAAAAAGGTTCTTTTTTGAAAGCTGCTTTTTTAAAAGGTACTTTTGTGTAAGGTACTTTTTTAAAAGCAACTTTTTTTAAAGATTCCTTTTTTCGCCAGCTTACGTCTTCCTCTATGACTTTTGCATGCGTTATTTCTTAATCGTTTCATTAGTTTACAAGATACATACTAGTTTATTACTATTATTTGTGCAATCGGCCCCAGTGTGCAGTAGGTTATTGTAAATAGTTTTCACGCAATTTATATCCAGCAATTTTCTCAAACAATATTTTATTAAAAAATCACTGACTGACATACCGTTATATTGACTGGCGATAACTTTTTCTTTCCACTTGTGTCTTAGCGAACAGTGGCTTAAAACTTAAAATTTTATTTTCAACACAAGACAACTTTTTTTTAATTTTCAGTTATCTATAAATCTGTTAAATAGAAAAGAGCGGAAAAATACAAACTTTCAAATTCAATTTCAAGAGGACTCTGAAAAATCTTTAACTTTGCCAATAATTTATCGTTTTTCTAAAACTTTCTATATTCAATGAATACACTGTCCAAGTCTACTATAAATATACTCATGTTCTCTGTAACCAAAATGTATATTTATGTAAATCGATTCAAGAGAAGCAAAGAAGTCTTGGCAGAGTAAAAATATTCAACACTTACCTTTACCAATTTTATCATCCGCATTCAGGTCACGTATGTCATCTTCTCCAATTTCAATTTTATACGGAACATGCATGTTGGCTGCTATGGCCATTGGTAAAGCCCAATTTTCATCTTTATAAAAATAAGAAAAAAAAATGGGAATAAGAAAATAATATAAAAACTAATTTTGTTTTATTTTCATGAACGAATAAGATGAGATAAAAAAAACAATTGAAAAAGTTGTATATATTTTTACTTTATATTTAAATATAAGTAATAAAAATGTTAAGGGGTGTTAAATAGAGGAGTATTTGTTTGTCTGAGAGGAAAAATATTGTAGTTACAATGTTGACATTAGATAAGAAAGTTTATTGTCACATGTATAATGTGCTGTAATGCCAGTTAACAAGAGAGTAGGAAAGAGAGAAATATATAAAGTATATTTAGGGATATACAGTACGGTTAGGTAGAGCAGTATACAATATTTCTGTGTACTTTTTTTTAATTTTATTTTCAGACAAAATATTTTTTTTCTAAATTAACTTTTAAGTTTAATAAATAGTTTGTCTAATCGAGTAAACATAATTTTGAGTTTTTATTTACAATAAAAACAAAGGCAAAAATTAATTTTATGTTCAGCAAATAAGTTGTTTGACTTTACAAAAATCTTTCATTGTTCCGTTTTCATTAAAAATTTATTTGAATTAATAACTTCTTTTAGTGATTTTGAAATAATTAAAATGTCTTTTTTATTTGATTCAGTAAATATTCTTGTTTGATTTCTTTTTGTCAATATGCACAGTGGGGTAGGATCATAATATTTTGGTAATAAATCAACCATTTCTCATCTATTCTATGATTCGCTATCATCGGTATTAAATTTTACATGGAGTTTTTACTTATAGGTCCCTTAATTTTACACGTTTAAAAGAGAAAGGTGAGACATATCTCATACAAATTAAAGTGTAATTTTCCATACTGTATTCAGATTTGAATAATTTTAGGACTTTTTGTGAAACAACTGGAAAATGTTGTTGTGTAGTGTTTTGTACATATTAACATTTTTCTTATTGCTATAAAATCGTAGATGAACAATTTTTGGAATGAAGTTCCTTATGCCGTCTTTATACTGTCTGAGTTTTTGGCTGATTTCAAAATCTAGCCTTACGAATATGACAATTAAAGATTAGATGAAAATGGAATAAGTTCTATTTTCAACTGAGCTTAGACGAAAAATTAAAAATTGTATATTGGACACGATATTTAACTTTTACGTATTGAAATCAGATGAAAACTCAGTCAGTGTAATGACAGCTTTATGGCACGTTTAGCTCGTTGTGCATATGATATGCAGCATATTAATGTTTTCTATGGTGAGGGTTAAAAACATTTTTTTTATGAAAAAATACGTGTAACAAATAGGTGTAACGAATATTGTTAAGAAATACGTGTAACAAATACTGGTAAGAAATACGTATAATACTGGCAAGAAATACGTATAAATATAATTCAACAGGTCGGTACGAAGGTTAAAATCCTTAAAATCTCAGTGTTGCCGCTTTGGTATTATTAGGGTTTTCGGTGTTGCCGTTCTTTACCGGGGAAGTTCCAAGATTTTTGGGAGTATTTTATCCCAGTCTTTGGGAATCCGAGGAACTTTTGGGATTTTGGGGAAATTTTTGCTCTAGTTTTTAGGAATGCGGGGAACTCCTAAGATTTTAGGGAGATTTTTGTTCAAGTTTTTGATAACCCTTGGACCAGGTTTGCGTCTTGGCTAACGGTTGGTGTCCCTGCTAAATGAAGTTGTCCGGGTCCGCTGATTAGGTGGAGTGTATCGAAGGACGATAAAGATGAGGGGGTGTCTGACATAGCGACCTAACGTAGCCGGTTGTCGGTCGAAGGAGGCCGACAGAAGGTGGCTTGCCAGTGGCATAAAGCCGAAAGTAGGTGGCAGAAGACGCATACTGGTTCCAATTCGAAAAAGGGTAATAGATCTGTATCTTTAAAACTTGATATTTGGCTTTGAATTTTAAAATGTTATTTTTTTTACCTCGACCTTGTTTACAGCATTTGAAATTTGAAATAGATTAAAGCATGCATGCTTCATCCAGCATTGGACGAAAATGGTGAATTTTTAAATTAATCGTTTAAGAAAAAAAAAAACGCCCATCAAATTTTTCAAATTTCTATACAAACTATATCTAATATATATTAATTATATGTAATTAATAAGATTTTTAAAGTTTTCTGAAACATTTTATTTACCTGCATGAAAACTGTACTAAATGTAATTTTTTAATTTTTATTTCCTTACTATTTATTAAAAAAACATAGCGATCCTCTTATGTTTATGTGAATAAAATGCGGATATCCAATATTTTTAGGGCGAGAGTATATTACGTATGAGCAATATGATGGCCTACGCCGATAGGGACAAGCCGAAGACACCATGCGTTCTTTTTTCATATGAAATTTTGCAGTTTTATAGGACTTTACGTAGTGACTACCAAGCGGGCAAAGAAAAATTAAAATTTGCTTCTGAGAATATCAGAATTCCTACAAAAGTTCCAAGAAATCCCAATAATGGAATTTTTTATTGTTTTGCCCATAAAGTCCACATTAGGTCCAAGGCCCATAAAATGCTTTGGCGAAGAAATGGATACACATAAGAGTTTCTGCGAGTGATATTTGGTTCTGAATCCAAGCTTTGGGACTTTAGAATAAACATAAACAAAATTCAAAACATTGCTGCAAAATAGGAAGGGTCCAGGGACCACAAAATGATAAATTGGATTAAATACTTTTTTAAATCATGTATGTGAATCTATCTTTTATCCACATTTATAATACAGAAAACATTTTTTACACCAGCTTTTTAATGCGAAAATTGTCAAAAATTAAAAAATTTCAAATTTTAAAATTTTCTATTAAGATTGAAAACTTTTAAAGCGTTTTCTGTAAACCTAGTTTTTTGAGGCATGAGCGAGCGATATGTACTTTAATTTTCTAACAAATTTGTATTTTCTTAATACGCAAAATAAGCAGCATTCAACTTGGGCAAGTCCTTTTTTTGATGATAAGAGTACAAACGGTATGTTAGTTCTTTGTTTTAAGTATATGATGAATAGTCTTAAAAAAAAAAATTATAAAAATAAATAAATAAATAAATAAACAAAAAATAAAAAAATCATTCATTAAATTGTAAGTCACGTTAAAGCTCATTTCAAACTACGAGTTTTTGTGTGTTTAACATAACAAACACGTAAAAAGCATTGTAAATGAGAATCATCTTCAATGTTACGAATAAAGATACCAAAATAAACATATTTTCAACATTAAAGTGTGGATTCCACCACCCAGATGATCAGACTTGAGTAAAAAATTTGTATTGAAATCACTCAGAAATATGAGTACTTTTCATATAAATTTCCTACTCTTGTCTACCGTTTGTATTGTAGAAACAGCACTTAACTAAAAGTCAATCCAAATTTTTCTTAAGCTTTTGGCAAGAAAAAAATATATTAAAGTCCAACTGAGTTGCATTAAAATTGTCCTCAAAAAGTTCTTGAAATGGAAATCTCTTTGCGAACTCAATCGTATCTTAAGTTTGTCAATGTAATTGTAATGTGCGACCTTGATAAACTCAATAATGGCAAAAAAGTGTTTTTTTCTTATTTAAGGAAAAACATAAGTAAAACATTTTCTGTTACCTTTTTACTTGCGCCATCTAAAGGATTTGTTTCCTTAACTTTTGTGAAAGAACAATCGTTTTTGTTTTGCACAAGGTGTAAAATTCAATTATTTAAGATTAAAATAAAATTTGAAAAGGAACACAAATGAAAGTTAAAATTTTGCTTTGAGTGCATATTAGAGTGGTCCTAAATCTAAATATATTAAAATAATAGGCTCCAAAAGTTATTTAAAAATTCAGACAGTATCATCAATATTTAGAGGTCAGTGTGATTTCATGATTTCGCACGTATTGTATAAATTTGATGTAAAAGTAAAAAAATTATAGCCACCCTAATTTATATGTGGTCTGATCGTTCAAATATTTGGTATATATAAAAGTTACATATAGAAATCTCATATATGGGCAAATTCTGCGTGACGAATGCTACATTCGTACGCGTTTTCAAATTAAAATGTAAAAATTTTTGGTCTTTCAAGAGAGATTCCTTCAACTTAGGCATAGAGTTTAGTGGGACTTAATTGTACTTTCGAATGGCATTAAACATAATTTTTTAACAGATATTTGTTGCGAAATAATTGATCACAAAGTTTTGTGATGCACGCTACAAAAAGTGGAAGTTACTTTAAAAGTTGAAGTGTGTTTTCGTAAATTTGAGCGAACTTTGCATAATAAAGTACCCAAAATTTAATTTATAAAAGAAAGGCGAATATAAGAGAATTCTAAAATAACGTATTTGCGTCCAAAAAGCTTTGTCGCTTTTTATCGAAACCCGTGAACCTCTTGCGACGTATGCTACGTAATGCACGTTACATTTTTTCTTAATAGCTATAACTTTTCTATTGTACAATTTACAACAAAAATGTGTTGTAGATAATGTTATTATCTAAAAGAAAGCTTTTAAGAAAATTTTCATATTCTTTATAGTTTGCGAGATAATTTAAAAAATGGTCACTCTCTTATTTTCAACATATGGAGCGTTCCCAACTACTTCTGACTTCGAAAATTCCAACCTACGATCACATTTGTAGCCAAACACATAAAAAATCGCATCCTATATGAAATGCAAGGTTGGGTCTTTTTGAGGAGGTCATTCATAAAGGGATCACCCAAAAATTTTTCATTATATATTTTTAAGGTTGAATATATAGCGCATTATTCCATCAACATATATTAACAGTTTTGACAACTCTAAAATTCTGTCCTTGGTGGACCATTTCTGAGATTCGCCCATATGTTTGAATCAGTCTAATGTATGTATGTATGTCTTGAATACAATACTCTAATTAAGTATAAAATAAGTTTTAGTTTTGCCAGTACAACTAACAACAACTAAGCTTAAAGCTTTCTTAATTTCTCCTGACATAAAAAAAATTTCTTTAGAAATTATACAACTTTTACTTCACACACTTATGCGTGTATATAAACTTATATTCTTTTATAATTTTTTTTCTTTTAATAAATTCCCTTTGTAATATAAATATTTTTTCTTCACTCATTACTTATGAAAAAACATACTTGATATATTATTTTTTATAGCTCATGGTTTCTTCATGCTCTTTATTTTTATTTTATTTAACTTTTTCATAAAACTTATTAAAATTGTATTAACACAGTTTTAGATGCAGTAATTAAGTATATTTCTAAATTTTTTTTTGTGAAAGAAAAAGTTGTTTAAAAACAACAGTGTACGTAATAAAATGTTTTCAGTTGAAAATGAAGTAATTGAGTTTATGTCCAAGGTATTTTAGAAGAGAATATTTTAAATAAATTTTGCAGGAGTCTAATCGTCGCTTACGATATCGGGTTGTTTGAGATTGTGACATTCGATATCGAGCAATGTGTTCATATTGTTCGATATCGAATGCCATAATCTCAAACTAAGAAAACTATATCGAATCAGCTCCATATCGAAAGCGACGATTAGACCCCAGGTTTTATCCGGTCTGAGTGAATTTCAGCTTGTTGTAAAATTTATGAATAGATAAAGATACCATACTTTATTTTATTAGGATATTTTGAATATTTTCATAAATATTTGTCCTTGAGTTTTAAAATTTTGGCTTTTGGCTTTTGGCCTCGATTTTTTTCCGTATTTCATAAATATCTCCAGTAATAGCATAACCAAAATGTTCAAAAAGATGGTAAAAATATTTCAACGAAATAAGGTCTACTTTCTTTTTCTGTCCATAAACAGATAAACACAAAAAGTTTGAGTTTAATAAAATGTAATATTATTTTTAAAATTTATCATGAGGCCAACAAAGTTTTTCATGAACGAGGTAGTGAACTTTGATACCCTGTAACTCAACGTGTGTTTCAAGAAGGCCATCTACATTTTATTATTCTGAAAGCTTAGGTTCTCCTCTATGATTTCTACACACATCTTTTTGAAATAGTATTGCAAGTTTTAATGATACAGTGATATTACCATTTTTAGGGTTCCGTTACACCAAAAGTTTAAAGGAACCTAATTGTTTTCGCTACGCTGTACGTCTGTCTGTCCGTCTGTCTGTCTGTCTGTCTGCCTGTCTGTCTGTCATATGCTGTTTTTTTGGCAGCCTACGGACCTGAAATTTTCACAGGATATGTAGAGCCTTGGCAGCTACAACTACATATATATGACAGCTAAAAATTAAAGGGTATTCTAAAGCGAGCACTGAAAAATGTTGAAATACTAATGTAAAGTTTTCTCAGGAGCCGTAAAAGCTACGGACCTGAAATTTGCCCAGCATTTGCAAAACAACAAATATATTACAGCTAAATATTAAAGGGTGTTCTAAAGCGAGCAACGAAAAATGTTGAAATACTAATGTAATATGCAGACACTTATATATAGACACTTAAAATTTTCAAAGTTAGTGCTAATTCGTGCAGTCTGTAGAATTGACTACACCAATTAACACCGATATATAAAATAATAAAAATTATAGGGTATTCTATTAGTTAATGTAATTTTGACTATGTAATTTAGACAATTTGCTGTATCTTGGAAACCGTAAGAGGTACAATCTTGAAATTAAAAAAAAAACGCTGAAACTAAAAATATCCAAAATTAAAAAAATTTCAAAACGAAAAAAACGCTACAATGATAAAAGCGCTTAAAGGAAAAAGGAACCAAAATTAAAAAAAGTCGCTAAAGCACAGAATATCACCAAAACTAAAAAGATCGCCAAAAAACTAAAAAAAACACAAAAAACCGAAAAAAGTAGCCAAAACGAAAAAAGCACTACAATATAAAAAAAACGCTAAAACTAAAGATATCATTAAAAACGAAAAAATCGCTATGTGAAATGAAAAAATCACCAAAACGAAAAAAAAGCGCAAAAACAAAAAAAAAAAGACGCCAAAACAAAAACAAAAAAATCGCCAAAACCCAAAAAAGCCATAACGAAAAAAAGTGTCAAAGCAAAAAAGAAAAAATCGCTAAAACTAAAAAAATCACAAAAAACCGAAAAAAGTGCACAAAACCGAAAAAAATCGGTAAAACTAAATATATCGTCAAAAAGCGAAAAAAGGTAAAAAAACCAAAAAAAAAAAAAACGCTAAAACTAAAAAAATCGGCAAAAAACAAACAAAAATGTCAAACCAAAAATCGGCAGAAAACGAATAAATCGCAGGAACGAAAAAAAGTGTCACAACCAACGAAAAAAATCGCTAAAACTAAAAAATAACGAAAATCCGAAAAAGTCTCCCAAACCGAAAAAAGCGCCAAAACTGAAAAAAATCGCCACAACTAAAGATATTGTCAAAAAATTAAAAAAACGTTAAAACCAAAAATCGCCAACACTGAAAAAAACCGGAAAAACAAATAAATTAAAAAAAACGAAAAATAGTTAGAAAAATTCACGAAAATTAAAAAAGCGCCAAAACCTAAAAATTGCCAAAAAAAAACTTAAAAAAAAAAACTAAAAATAAACAAAAAAGCACAACGAAAAAACTGCTAAAATGAGAAAAGGGGCAAAAACGAAAAGGGATATATAGGTACATATGTGTCTTCGTACGGAAACCTTCGTGTGCGAGCCAAAATCGCACTTTACTTAATTTATTTCTAATTGGAAATACTATGTCACGCTCCGCATAAGTGATATCTTAACTAAAACTCTGAATATTGCTTATACGACATTGTTCGAAAACACCAGAATAGAAGACCCACAACAATATGATAAAAATAAGGAAGCAATTCGAAATTGTAAGTTGTATAAATATTGTTGACAATTTCCATATCAATATATTTCTAAGCAATTGTTTATATAGAAATTACCAACAACAGCTGAACAACATAAAACTTACAATAAGCTGTGAATTGAGTAAATATTTATATTTAGCCATCTTCATTTTTAATGTTCAAAAATACAAATCATTTTCTTTTAACAAATATTATTATAAAATATATTTTTTATATACAAATTATGCTTTATTCACCACCAAATGTCTGTAGCTATATTGATAACCAAGAAATTTATAAGGAAACACATTCATTCATTAATTCAAATATGTACATAAATTTTATTTTCAAATATCCTCTTTACTTTTGCCAGTTCAAATAACACGATATCATAAATTTTACTTTCCTTTTTTTGTTTTGTTATGGAATTAGTCCTTTAATATTCTATCAACTACGAATTTAAACAATTAAATCCAAGAAGAGGAGAAATGTAGAATCAAAAAACATTTATGGTATAAACATTTATTTTTATGTTTTTATTCTATTTCTAGTTTAATAATTTAATTTACAAAATTAAATAAAATATGATTAGAAATTTAATAAATTAAATGTGCAAATGTTGACAGTAAAAAAGATAATATAAGATTTAAATTTATTATGACCAACAAGATATTAAGCGATAAAATGAAAGTAATAATAAATTTAAAAGCAGGAGAAAATATGTCTGCAAGTTGGCTGGAAAATTAATAAGATTAAAGTAGAATTTTAATGGAAAAGAGAAATTAGATTAAAATTGTTTTATGTTAAATGGACTTTTACCAAAGCACAACAGAATGTAGTTTAATAAGGACTTTTTTAAAATTTAGTATTTAATAAAATGATTTGCTGATGGCAGAGCTGGGTGGGAGTTTAGTGAGTCACATATCAGTGAAAATGGTTTTTATTTTGTTAATAAGAAAAACCAGATCATAATTAAATTCAAGGGTTGATAAGCAGTTTATTTTATCTGCATAAAACGTATGTTCAATATTCCTATCATTGTTTTAACTCATACATTTTTTATAAATCTTCCAAAGTATTATTTCGAAGGTCACAAAGCCGCTTTTATACCTTTTTCATTTTGTGATGATTTTTTAAAATACCCAAAATTTTCCTTTAACCATTTCATTTTGATTTGTTTTTAAAATCGCATTTTCCGCAGCCTACACTTTTTAATCTTTAACCTTCTTAAACATTTTTATATACATTTTATAACTCTTTAAAAAGCCCACACACATACAAAATGAAATACGAAAAAATAGCTTAACTTTTTTTCAAATAATACGCATAAATGTATAAAATGCAGCAAAGAAAAAACTCTAATACTGAAATAATTAACTTTAAAAGCACTTTAATTCATACTTGTGATTTAAATGCAACAAAATGTAAAGGAAGAGAAATGTATGCTGGTACTTAAAACGAATTAAAGTATAATAGCGCAGCAAAAAAAAAGTGAGTATAATCTAAAGCAAAAGATAATTAACAAAAACACTTTTCATTTGAAATGTGCAACTAACAGAAAACAGCAAAATATGTTTTCATTAATTTTTAGGGCTTCGTACACCAAAACTGTAAAGGAATCCTATTGTTTTCGCTACGCTGTCCGTCTGTCTGTCTGTCTGTCTGTCTGTCTGTCTGTCCGTCTGTCCGTCTGTCTGTCACAGGCTGTTTTCTTGCGTAAGAGCTACGGATCTGAAATTTTCACAAAATATTTGAAGTTTTGGCCGCTACAACAGCAATCACATGATAGCTAAAAATTAAAGGGTGTTCTAAAGCGAGCAACGAAGCATGTTGAAATACTAATGTAATATACAGACACTTATATATAGAGACTTTAAAATTTCAGTTAGTTTTAGTTAATGTAGTCTGTGGAATAGACTACACCAATTGACACTGATATTTAAAACAATATAAATTAAAGGGTGTTCTGTTAGTTAATGTAATTTTGACTATGTAATTTTTACAATTGGCTGTATCTTGGAAACCTTAAGAGGCATAGTCTTGAAAAAAAACCGTAAGATGAAAAATCGCAAAACTGAAAAAAGCGCTTAAAGAAAAAAAAGCACAAATATTAAAAAATTCGCTAACACGAAAAAATTACTAACACTAAAAAGATCGCCAAATAACTAAAAAAGCCAGAAACCGAAAGAAGTCGTCTAAACGAAAATAAAGCAAAAAAAAAACCCAAAAAACTAAAATTATAGTCAAAAAACGAAAAAATCGCATAAAATGGAAAAACACCAAAATGGAAAAAGCGCCAAAGCAAAAAAACTACAAAACTACAAAAATCGCAAAAAACCGAAAAATAGCAAAAAAAAAAGTGCCAAAACCAAAACCAAAAAATAAAAAAATCGCTAAAACTAAAAAAAATCACTAGAAACCGAAAAAACCCCGAAACCGAAAACAGCGGCAAAAACTGAAAAAATCGCCAAAACTGAAATAAATCGCTTAAACTAAAAATATCGTCAAAAAGCCAAAACAAAAAAAAAAAACGCCAAACTAAAAAATCGGCAAAAACGAACAAAAAATTACAAAAAAACTAAAAATCGCAAAAAAAAAAACGAAACAAAACACCAGTAGCGGGATTCTGTTACTTTTAGCGATCCAACAATCGTAGCAGCTGTCGACATATTTAGTCGCTTGCAGTAACGATAGTGCGATTGTGTAATTTTATTCGATATCATGTAGCATCTCTGTTAAAAAAAGCGAAAAGCGCAAAGAGGAATGGAAAAAAACAAAAAAAAAAACATGCCAAACAGTGAAAAGACAACTTTTTTTTATTTATTTTTGTTAGTTTTGCGTAATATATGTTAAAATAAATGTTTAAATAATAGAAATATTATTTATTAAAAGTGCTTATATATTTCTATATTGTTGTAGAACAATAACTTCAGTAGATGGCATCAATTACGTGCTACGACTGCATAGCTGACTCTTGTCTATCCATTAACAATAGAAAAATTATTTTCGATAGTTAACCGACAGCGAATATCGTTATATATGTTACGGAATAACAAATTCGATAAATTTTCTCGTTATATTTATTTTAACGATACGATAATCGTAATAAAAGTTACAGAATCGCTCTACAGGATTGAAAAAGCGATAAAAAATCCCTAAATCAAAAAAAAAAGCAACAACAAATTAAAAAAAGACGAGTGGTGTCTTCGGGACAACCGATTATAGCTATGCTCCTTGTCTGTATAAAAATAAAAAGATGATTATAAATTAACTTAAACACAAAATAAAATAATTAAAAAAAATTTTCAAATTGAATAGTTTTATTGTAATGAAACATAATAATGATGCATATACATAATGCACTAAAATCTAAAAAATAGTTGCGTAGTACCTGGTCCCAGCTACCACACCATTCTCCTTACCAACGTATGACATTGATCAGACTAAAATAAAATCGAGGATCGTTGTTGACTATAGATAACGGAAATTCGACGCACCCCACGGTTTTCGAGCTGTACCTTGTATTTGTACTTTTTTAGTCGTGTACTGCGTTCTAGTAGCTTTCATTTAACATCCATATTGATGGAGCTGACAATATATATGCATGAATACATTCCCCCATTTTGTACTGGCCGTCATTTTTGAATTGGAAGTTAACTTTTTCATTTGATATCCATATTGAGGTGTTTCTAAACAAATAGCTAATTCACCATTTTGTGGCGGCGGCCATCTGTGATTTACAATAATACTAATACTCATCAATTCAATTGGTCTTGAAAATTATGTGTTGACCAAACAAATAGTAAGTAAAACTCAATATTACTTTTTATGGGCATGGCGAAGCCCTTTTTTTGTAGTCTCCAAATTGTGTAGTAATCAAAAGTAGAGGTGTGCACCAAATTTTGGTTCAATCGGTTAACAGGAACGTGTTAAAAAAAGTATTACTTTTTATAGGCGTGTCGCCGCCCACTTTTGTATATCCAAAATTTTATAGTCATTGTAAGTAAAGGTATCCACCAAATCTCAGATCAATCGGCTAACAGGAAGGGGCTAAAAGTAAATATTACTTTTTATGGGCGTGGCGCAGCCCACATTTTTAAAATTGCTCTATGAAACGAAGATATATATGGATCGCATTAGAAATAAAACACATGTACGTAAGTTGATTTTGATTTCAGAATCATTTTACAAACTGGAATATATTTCGTTGCCGGTAAATTAATTTTTTTTCTATTATTCTATTACTTTTCTATTATTTTTCTATTAAGTGGATTTTCTTTTAAGCGGACAGAAGTGTTTTTAAATTGGCCCAAACTAATAAATAAGAATATCTAATTTGAATTAAGGGATTTTTCAATTAAATAGCGTTCGCTTATCCGAAATCGACTGTATCCCACTTATTATTGAATGACGTATTTGTTTAGTAATAACTCTATATTGTTTCGATCGCCTTAAAACTTATCGCTTTTCTTCACATAGGCACGTGATAACATAAATAACTAAACCGACAGTACGTTTATACGCTCAACACTTCACCCTAATGGGCATATATACTTATGTATTCATTACTGTGGTTCTCAAATTATTCGGCAACAATGAGAATTTCGAGACAATAAAACTTTGTGTGTCTTTAAGAATTTTGATTTATAAAAACTATAGAAAAAAGTACAACAGGAAGATTTAAAAAAGGCATATTAATTTTAGTAAATATTGTGGAATCATGAAAAGACAACTTTCAACTATAAAAATAATTAATTTACAATGGATATAATACAACGTTAATGACTGTGCAAGAGAAAACAAAATCAATAACAGGGAGAACAGACAATGTTTCAAGTAGTTTACACTCAAACTATTTTGTACGTAAAATTAAATGAAATTGTAATATAAAATAAATTAAAATTCAATTAGAAATCGTTCGACTTATTATTCATTTAAATTTAAGAAACATTTACTAAATTTTATATGCTAAAATTTTAACTGACTTAAAACCGTAAAAAATTAATGACTCTTTGTTTGTTCGCATGGATTGAGCTGTCGCAAGAGCAAATTTAAGCTTCCGTAAAAATTATAGATGGTTCCCTTGTTTCTCCTATTTTTACTGTTAAATAATCAACTCCAAGTTCCGTAAAAACAAATGATTTTTGCTTAATTTTTAAATGAACTAACGTCAGGTTAATGGCTTATTATTTCGTATCTTTAATTATTATTTTATTAATTTTATGTTTGTTTTTTTAATTTCTTTTGGGAATTAAACAAAGCTCCTTCAGGTTTAAAGTCCAACGCTCCAACCACTCGGCTAAAGCTTAGTATGCTGCAAGTAGAAGCAGCATAAACTTACTCCTAAAGTCTCTCGCTTTCAAAAACTATTCTCCATTTTCTGGGTATGAATGTATGTGTGTCCTTTTTAAAAATAAAAAAAAGAACAAGCACACACACACACGCATGGTCTTGGCTTTAATTGACGTGCTGGTTAATAGTCTCCTACACTTCCCACTACAATGTTGATTTTAAATGAATATTCATTTATTTTAAATAACAATTTCAGCTAATTTTACGTACAGCTTATTTTGAGCGGTTGTGTGTATTTTATTTTTATGCATGTACGTTTTTGGTACTTATAATATAAACAACGGATAATATTGAAAGCAACCGAAAATCCGTGTTAATGTTGACTTAGTTTTTTTTTAATGTTAGAATCAGTTACAAATAAGATTGCTTAGAATTTTAAATGTTTAATTATTTAAAAATGAGTGCTGTACTAACGTTGTGACTGTACTAGTTTAAAACTTTTGTGAATCTCTGATTCATGTGAATGTGGCATAAATTTTTTTTATGTCTTTTTTATACGCTTTGACATATTTTGAGTGTGAGAGTATAAAAATAAGATTTTTTTTCTTTCAAGTTCTAGCACGCTTCCAAATATCAGTGTATATAATTGGAAGGCCATAAAGTTTAAGGAAAATATGAAAAAGAATAAAATAAATATAAATCAGTGACAAATAAGCACCGTGTCTATTTATCTTTTTAACTGGCTGATTTATAGTTTATTCTATTGCACGTGTTTTATGAAAAACTTTAAATACAAAAAGCTTTTCGCCACATTTTTAGCATATAATTAAAGTATCGCCGCTTTTTAAGTGTACGATGATATTTATCATGCACTTGATATTTTAACAACTCTGCCACATGCCAGTAAAACATTTTCTTATCTTTCAAAGGAAAATGTTTAAGTTTTTGAAGTTAAGCGCAAATTCATACAAATTAAAGTAATTCTGATGCTGAAAACACAGTGGCTGATCTTGATAAAGCTGTATGGGTGTTAAAGAATTGCTTGCATTGTGAGCAGGCTTACGATTCCTCATAGTCAAAGATGATTATAGTGCTAGTTGGCCGTATCACTTGTTATTCCATCATGCTTAGGGGCTAAAATTTCAATTATTTCCACAAACAACAAAAAACACTCGAGAACTATAAATGTTTTCAGTCTTTAGCTTTTTAGTGCATTGCTTGTGCTTAGAAGAAAAATATTTCCTTAAATTTTTTGAAGGCTAAATTTCTTCTTGTGTGTAAAGAACTGTAAAGTTGTATCTTTTTACTTATTAATAACACTATGCAACAAGAATAATGTTAAGGAGTACTACTATTTATATTTTTTTTTATGTGCTTTGATCCCTAACTATAAAAACAGTCGAAATTTTCATTTCTATTGCTTAGTTTTTTAAGGGATTTCATCATAACTTGAAAATGGGTAGTCCAATTTTATTACAAAAAAAGATTATTAATAAGATGAAGTCACCTGATTTTTTCAAAACTTGCGAACATTTACACTGAACAACAAAATCTATTTCTTTAAATAACAAAGTTTGAACAGCTGATTCTGCTAGAGTCTACAAAAAGATATATATAAAAATATATACGTGTATCTTCGTTTTGAAATTTTACATCTGCAATTTATTTTAGGGGAAATTAAATCCCGTGCCCTTTTCGCACATAGTTAGACACTGAAACAATTTCGCTTCATGAATCCAAAGAAGCAATTTCGTTAGATTTTTAACACTTCTAATGAAATATATCACAACTTTAATGAAATTTCGCGAATATTGTGAAACAATTTCATTGAAATTGACTTATTAGCATTCACAGTTTCGTTAGAAAATTTTATTGGATTTATGGCTACATCATTTTGTCATTTTATATGATTGTTGGTGTTTGTACTCTTTCTTATAATTATACACTCATAGACACATTGTTTTGACGGTACTGTTGGCTGAAGTAGTTAAGACGTTGTCTATAAAGCAAATGATGATAATCAAGAGTCTGAGTTCGATAATTTGAGCGGTCATCAACATTACGAATTTTTCTGGTGTGGATTGGGGTCTATCGTACGTTTTTGTAGCATGAAATTGTTAATAAATTAAAATAGCCCATAAAAGATATAATCTAATGAGGCTACTAAGTAATGTAATTATTTCATTAAAACAATAAAATAATTTCATAACAATAATGACAGAATATCATTAAATTAATAAACGAATCTCATTAAAATAATTATATAGTTTCATTAAAATAATGAAAAAATTTCATTAAAACGATGAAGGAATTTTACCAAAATAATGAAATATGCTAACGAAATTATTAGAATGGATCAATGAAATTATTACATATATATTTAAATAACTTTTCATTGAAATAATTTTAACGAAACTTGTTTTATCAATCCAACGAAACGTGGCGTTGGTTGAGTTTTAATGAAGTTTTTTATTGGATTAATGTCGAAATTCACAGAATCTGTGAAATAAATTCTTTTAGTGTACTGACTCGTCATAGGATATCTTGTAGGGCTTAGTTCAAGGTATAAAATCTGTTCAGCACTTTTATGTAAAAGACCACGATACATATTTTTGTAGAACAATTTAGCATTCTAACTCTTCGCGGTGTGGATCCTTTTGTCCCTTACTTAAATAAGAGCTAAAAAACTTTCCTCCGGCAGCGATAAAGCGGGCTCAATAGTTCTACAAAAATTTGGCGCGTGGTGTTTTACATAAAACTCTTGGCCGCATCTTAATCCTTAACCGTAACCCCTATCGGATATTATATTTAAAAGAAGGGAGAGGAGAAATTTTATTCTCCCTAAAATGAGTTCCAGATATAAACTTTCAAACTACCGCACAGTAATTTCAATTGGAAAACATTTATAATAAATCTGTACCTTTGAAAATTGCGAACCGATTACAAAACGATGTAAGTAAAAATTATATGGAAGGATGGTACCATCATCATACCATTTTGCTCTAAATATAATGGATATCCCGCATTTTCTACACATATTTTTTTTAATTTAACGATATAATAAGTTTATTATATCGTTAAAACTTTTAAAAGATAAGAAGATTTTTAATAAATAGTAAGGAAATAAAAATTGAAGTCTACTGACGACTTGGTAAACCACCAAATAAATGCATATAGAGATTGGTTAACCTCCAACAAATAAATCCTTATTTATTATATTAAATATTATATTAAATATATATATCTAATATTATTTGAAGAAAAATGTAAGCGATTAGAATTTCGTAGAAAGATGTACCATTTTCGTCGAATGCTGGATGTAGCATGCATACTTTAATCAATTTATATATTTTTTCAGCCAGTTTTGAAGTGTATTCATTTAAAATATGTATATATTGAAAATAAAAAATTTTTGTTACAAAAATTTTTTTGAGAAAAACGTCGATCATTTAAGCTCTATTTTTGTTCAAATTTAGCCATATTTCACTTTCATTTCAAAGTCTATATTTTGATTCCTTTTCACGACTACACTTAAAAATTGTTTCGGCATGTTATCAAGGATTGTGTTAAAAACCATAAGTTATTCTTCCGAAATTTTTGGCTATGCTATTACAGGAGAGAACAAAGTCAAGGTTAAAAACCAAAATTTAAAAATTGAAAGCCAAATATCTGTATAAAGTATTTAAGATATCTTAATAAAATAAACTATAGTGGAGGTCACGCAATATTCGGTAACTATTTACTCGTTAAATTTAAAATTGTCCGTGTATTTTGTTGCCGTAAAATTTAATAAAAAATTTTTTAACAAGAAAATATATGGAAAATTTTATCAATTCAACGAGTAAACAGTTACCGAATGTTGTGTGAACTCTAGCTTTATTTTCTTTATCTATGTATAAACTTTATATCAAGTTTTTGTAAAATTTTGTGAAATCTGAGAATATTTGTAAAAGTTATGGGGCCGACAACGTTTTTCAAACCCGAGGTAGTCAATTTTGTCACCCTGAAGCTCAACGTGCGTTTCAACACGGCACACACTGGGAAAAAGGCCAATCTAGCGGCGGAAAAATCATATCTTCCAAACGAATAGTCTGATCCACAAAATATGTATGGATAAATTATAGTGAAAAATGTAGGCTACTAGGTATGTTAAAAGTTAGGTAGCTATATTTAACATAGTGTGTGCTATATATTGTTATATAAAACCAATTTTATCGATAAAACTCTTTAAATGTCGAAAAGCTTATACCTTCCAAACTAATAGGCTGATCCACAAAAACGTATGCCTCGAAAGGCTGTAGGCTATAAGACCTGTAAATATTAGTATGGTTCAAATTTTTTTCTTGTTTTTTTTTTCACTTTATACTCTGAAAAATAGGTTGGTAGACACCTCAAAAAAATTCTCTCTAAGTATGAGCTCTTAATTTTAATAGCTTCGCTTCTCAGGTTTTTATTTTTTCGTTATTATTAGAAAGAAAAATTCATATATCGGTATTTGCTATTTGGAAAAAATATCTCGTCTCATATGTTTGTAGGAAATTGAATTCTCTACAAAAAAGGTCTTGAACAATTTTTTTGTAAGCCTCACCGTTCAAAAGTTATTAAAAGTTGAAGTTTGAATATTTTCAGGCAGATTTCTTTTTTTTTATGAATTTTATAGCTCGTTATAAAATTCATAAAAATCGATTAGTTCATAATTTTATAGAAAATTTACTGCTCTAGCAAAATTCTCTAATGTGATTAGTCGATTAAATTAACCGTTTAAAATATATTCATCGTCAAACTTCAATGCACACTAATTTTGACGATGAGTATCTACATTAGAGCATTTTTGTAGAGCAGTAAATTTTCTATAAAATTATGTGAATTTTATACCGAGTTATAAAATTCATAAAAAAAGAAATCTGCCTGAAAATAGTCAAACTTCAACCTTTAATAACTTCTGAACGGTGAGGTTTACAAAAAAATTGTTAGATTAGAATATTTACGTTTGTAAACTTTAACTGAAATAGCAAATGTATAAAGTAAAGCAGTTTAAAATAGCTGATATAACACTTTATCAAAAAAAAAGTTACTTTGTCCGAAAACGTCTATACTTAGCGATTCGTTACGCCAACAAATTTGATATAAAAATCAATAAAGAATTGCAACCTATTTTTTCTCAATGTTTAAAAGGGCATATTTTCCGAGCCACGTAACATAGTGATAAATAAATTTGATTTTTAGATAAACTGATTTGTCCGCTTTTAAACTGGCCTTACACTGTTTTCATTCATTCTATAATTTTTTATTATTTTTCCACCGCTAGATTGGCTGTTTTTCCCTCTGCGCGGTGGTTCAAATTTTATTATCCTTAAAGCTTAAGCTCTTCTCTATGGCTTTTACACATATCGTTTTGTAGTCGGAACGCAAGTTTCAAAGATACAGATTTATTACCATTTTTTCCCCAATCAGTCGGTAAAACTTTGTTAAAAAAAAACTGATTTTGTTGTGCAGTGTAAATATGCGCAATTTTCGCAAAAATTAGATGGCTTCACTTTATGACGAATACAATCCATATTTATCCATCAATTTTGATGACATCAAGCTTATTTTATTTGTAGTATATGTGGCTTTATGATCCGTTAATAAAAATGAAAAGTTTTTGCCATTTGCGTTTTTTTCAATTTTTTAAAAATAAAAATTTTCCAATTTTGCATAAAAAATAAATGTTTTATTATTGCGCTCTGAATAATTATAAAGCTATTGAGCATATAAGAAAATAATGTTAGAACGGCTTAAAGTAATTCTATTTGAATTTTTTTTTGTCTTTTTTGTAATAATATTGGACTAACCCTTCCCAAAGTACGATGAAAAATCCCGAATTTTTGTAAAAATTTTTTTTTAACAAAACACGTATTCATAGAATTTTAAATTTCGACTGTCTTACACATAAAAAAAAATATAGTGGTGATCAAAGGTCAAGAAAAAAGTTTTCTTTTGTTGCACAGTGTCAGGAAAAATAAGCACCGAAATGAACATGATATGTTCATCATAATTTTAATATTTTGTACCTTAAAGCAATAAGTTTCTTATTTTAAATATTCTCTCATTTTGTTAACAATTTTAGTGGCATTCTTCTTACTTTCCATTAGACAGCTAGCTATTCCTTTACTTATAATCCTTATGATACGCTTATACACATACATAAAATATTTGTATGTTCATTACAAAACTTACTAGCTCATAGTACATTCTCTTTACAAGAATAGTTAATATTCTTAATAAGTATTTTATGCCAACGCTGTAGTCGTAGTACTGTTTTAGACATAATTCCTTTATAGGACATACACGTACTCGTATACTTAAATAATTACTAATTGAGTTTGCAAAAAAGTTTCTAACACATATGCTCAAATTTTACTCATACACCCACCCACATAAATAGTTTTCCATGCATATTTAAAGTATGGTAGGAAGGAAGGAAGGAAGGAAGGAAGGAAGTCTCTATAATCTACTGAACTAACTACTTGTAGCTACATAATATGTAGTATACTGAATAGTGAGGAAGTATTCCCTAGAGGTTAAGGCATAAAATTATGGTTTAATGCAAGAAATTTCTTAACGTCAAACAAAATGCTATTTTAAGTTAATATACTTATAGTGTTTTGAATATTATAGAGAGTGTATTTAAATTTCGGCCGTTAAGTTATTAGTGTCTATTTTTGCCATTTTTATTTATTAATGTCTACAGCTAAATATAAGTTTAAGTTATTAGTAAATAGTTTTGAATAATTTAGCAAAACTTTATTTCATTAAATCAAAGTAATGGGCTTATAGAGCACATTTGGTTTAAATTCATACCTCTCCAATTTATAAGTTTCTTAAAATTCCTTTGTAGCTTTAAGGCTTTTTCGGTTAGTTTATCTGTGCTGTAGTTGTGTGTATTTAAAAGCAAGCAGTAAGAGCTTGTCCTGTAGTTCGTGGATTGCAACAATTTTATATGGGTCAATTGCTAAGTAAATGCTATTTTCTTGACCCTGCTGTTTGAACTCTGTTTTGAGGTGAAAAGAGAAACAAGCAAAAAAAATAAATATATATCAATAAAAAAATAATAATAGTGGAGTAATCATTGAAGAATATGTCATAAGAAACACATTTCGCAGAATATACAATTTTTTCTATAATGATCGAGAACAATACAAAAACAATTGTCCTCAGCAACACTTTTTCATTAACAACACCATAAAAACAACTTTAAAACAAAGTAAACTGGAAACATGCAATAAATAGCTGATTTTAAAATATTGAAATTATTTGAATTTGTTTTCCCAAAACACTCTAAATGCGGACTAGGATTTTTAAAAAGATTTTGTCCCGGCCATCATCCCTTTTTAAATTTCTTAAAATTTGAGAAAATAGTCATCATATTGAACTGAAGTGCATTCACAGAAAAAAATAGATAAAAATTATATTAATATGATTATTTCGAACGTATTTGCTTTGTGAACCCAAATTGATTATTAGCCTAACGCTCGTAACGTTATATTCAGAAAGAATTGGGCATGATTAATATTCCAAGGAACAAGGGAAAAATTAGCATCAACTAAATTTTTCAACGTACACAGCAGAACAGAGTAGCGCCACTTTCGGAAGCCGCTACACTTCCATTAGCCAGTTCCTATGCTCAATTCATTGGGGCTAATGCAAATCGTCAGGGGTCAAGATTGATTTGGGAAAAAGCACGTTATAAAATTAAAATTTATGAAATTCCTTTTATTCGAAATTACAGCGAAAATTTCTAAAATGCTCCAGAAATTAGGAAAAGGAAAAAATCTTGTACTTTTGATAATGTTCTTCTATAATTTTGCGTATATTTCGCGTATAATAATTAACTATAATTGCATAATACTCATTCGCTATGAACTACAAATCTGACTTTGATTATGCCAAAAAGTATGCAAGAGTTTGTATAATAGTATTTACGGCTACGTTATATGGCAATAACCGAGATTAAATATTGCTCATACGTCAATAGTTTTAAACTAAGGCTGCACAGTGGCTTGTGGCAAAAAAATGGAAATAATTCAGTATCTTCATAACTGATGTAGCCAGAGACATGAAATTTTACATGGTTATAGCTGAAAGGTTGTCCGCCTTAAGTTTGAAGAGTTTGTGGTGCTGGATCCTTCGAGCAAGGATTCAGAGGTTCCCAAAATTAGTAACCTCGGGTATGTCAAACTTTAAAAAAATCGCCAACATTACATTTCTTGTCCGATTTCCAAACCCTTTCCCATTTTGGAATCTGCTATCAAAGGCCTACATTTGTCTAACTTACGGTTTGAATTTTTCTCTGATAGTTCAAAAGTTACAAATCTTGCAAACAATTTTTTTTTGCAAATTTGGCGATCTTATTCTGGTATTTTTTAAACTGTGAAGCTGTCTTAAGTCGCAAAATTATGCCAAAAATTTAATAATAATCTGCACAATTCAACAAAAATTTTCCAATTTACCGAATCAATTTATCTTAATGGAGTGAAAAATAGCAGTAGTTTCAATTTTACACTTAAAAAAAGTTGATTTTTTGTAAATTTTTTTGTCAAAAAGTTACTATCAGTATTTTGATTATAAAAAATAAGTTTCTTCTAAGATCTCAACCGAATTAACATGATTTGGATAGAGGACAAAAAAACCAAGGTAACAAGCTAAAAAGCTAAGCTCTATCTATAATAGTTCGGCCACAGTAACCCCTAGAATATGATATCTTAAAAACTACTTGTGATACCGCTTTGAAATTTTCAGCGTTTTAAGATGGTATAGTTACTAATAAAAACAGTAAGAAGCTTGAACCAAATACAATTCGAAGTAAGTTTGTTTTAGTAATAACAAAAAGTCATATGAAAATCAAACTGTTTTCAGTATATTTCCTCAAACTTAAGACAGACAGCACCTCAGCTATAACCATGTAAAATTTCATGTCACTGGCTTCAGCAGTTACAAAGATACTGTATTATTTCCATTTTTTTGCCCCAAACCACTGTACGCTGGCCATTGAGAAATATGAGTTTTTAAATTAGTATTAAAGCCCTTATGACACTTGATTTTTTCTGTATTTTATTGATCGAAGATTGAAAGAATGGGTTTGAGCCTAATGAATCAACGGC
The DNA here is from genome assembly GCA_956483635.1 of Panzeria rudis. Taxonomy (NCBI): domain Eukaryota; kingdom Metazoa; phylum Arthropoda; class Insecta; order Diptera; family Tachinidae; genus Panzeria; species Panzeria rudis. The sequence continues at coordinate 24,554,628 of OY101447.1, read as the reverse complement.
TCTGTAACGTTTTAAGTTCGAAATGCCAATATTAAGTTTGAAATTTTTAGATTTTTCTTGATAGCTTAGAAGTTTTCTTTTTATCGATAGCACATATAAAAAATTCTGGCGTTTAGGGATTTCTTTTTGTTATAACCGCACTCTTCGCTCTTAATAAAATTTTTTATTACACTATATTTGTACTGCTTTCCAAAATCTTAAAAATACAAAAAAGCAATTATCATAAGGGCTTAAGCGGACCACCCACTTGCAATATAATTGTGCAATTTTATATCATATTCGAAGGTGGCACAATATATTGGCGAAAATCAAAAGACCTTTAAAGTGGTTAAATTTTAAAAAACGCTAAAACTAAAAAATTGCAAAATTAAAAAAATTTCAAAACCAAAAATCGCCATAATGAAACAAGCGCTGAAAGGCAAAAGCAGCAAAATTAAAAAAAAACGCTAAAAATATCACCAAAAAACTAAAAAAATCCAAGAACCGAACAAAGTGGTTAAAATGAAAAAAATCGCTAAAAATGAAAAAAAAATCACAAAAACCAAAAAAATCGCCAAAAAGAAAATAAAGTATCAAAAGCAAAAAAAAAAAAACGCAGAAACTAAAAAATCACCAGAAACTGAAAATTCCATAAAACCGAAAAAGCGCCAAGACTTAAATAAATCGCTAAAACTATTTCTATTTGTAATCAAACAATCCCAGTAAAAAATTGCTTGCAATAAAGCAGGTTCCTACTATTATAGAATAAAAGTAGCGCTGACAAATCTGCTGATATCGCTGCCGATTTTTGTCCGGCGAGCTCACAAAAGCGCTTTTGAAGCGCTGAAAATCATTAACATTGTCAGCACTAGAACTGAAAATATATGAAAAAAATGGTTCGATGTGGATTGGCGTCGTCAACGCCATTTTGAAATTTTCTTATTCCGTTACTTTATTTATTTTTATTAATTTCATATTTTTAATTAATGTTTGTTATTTTAACTTCAACTAGTATCGAACTAAGAACCTTCAGGTTTGAAGTCCAACGTACCAATCACTCGACCAAAAACACTGTTGCAAAACGGCACCAACAAACTCAAATAAACTTACTCTTCATTCTCGCTTATAAACCAGCTTTGGATCAGCACTATAAAATCAACTTTTTTGTATAGCTTGTATACGAAGCAAACACTTTTCTCGCTTCAAAACTTGCATTGTTGTGGCGCTATGAAATCAGCTTCTGATCAAGCTCATATTTTAAAGCTAATTATAAAGTGCTTTATTTCTTTAGTGCTTCAAAAAAAATGAAAATTTTTTACTGGGATACATCATATATGTACATAATTTTAAACAATATACTAAAATACACTATTCCACAAAATACACTATTCCACAAAATAAACAATTCTATTTTATGACACCTGATAGCAACTATAAATTTTTATGAGGAAAATATAAATCTATGAAGAAAATATAAATCATATAGTCAAAACTAAAAATTCTTTTTTTTAAATGTTTTCCCCTTTAAAATCTTGGGGTTTTGAAGATACTGATTAAATTTATCATAGCTTAAGAGCAAATTTCGAATTTTATTATAAAATACACCAACAAGTTTTAATTTCAATCACCATCAAAAAAAGAATTTTTTACTGCTACTACAATTATTATAATACATGAACTACCGGATATATAAGAAAAGTGTCTAAAGTGTATTTGTGCTGTGCAGAGTGTTTCCAACCATGTTGCTGTTAAAATGCAATTTATACCTTAGAGTTTCATAAAACTAACCAATTTGCGTTTAGTTACAAGCATTTACACTTAACTAATGAAAATATTCTTTTAAAACTTTAACGCTAATGGAAAATTTTTAGGTGTTTTTGCTAAATCGTATAATTGGTAACATGTTTTATTCAAGGTTATTTAAATAAGAAAATAAATAAAGATTATATATGAAAGAGAAGAGTCCTTGCAGGCAAATCTTTCGCCAGACTCTAGTTTCTATTCTTTTGAAGTTTTGAAGTAATGAAAACTATATTTACTAGTATTTAGATGCATACCGAGCAGACGTTTTCCTGCAAAAAGTCAACTTTAAAAAAGTAGTGTCTTGAAAAAATATCTGTGGACTTTTGACAGGACAGTTTAAGTGTAATTCTCGAAATTTTTAAGGAAAACCAACTTACTGTTAAAGTGTAAAATAAAACTTTTTTTGTGTATGTGAATTAAGAAAAGTAAGAATTAATTATTACCAGGGCTAGGACTTTAATGCAATTAAAAATTAATTTTAAGCGCTTAGCAAATGCACCTAAAAATAAAAAGTATGCGCAAAAATATGCATTTACTTACCTACGAACAAAGTGCCAAAACTCAAATAATATGAAATAATTTTTTTTCAATTTTTATTATTATTAGAGAAAAAAACATAAAACAGCCATAATTGGATCTATTATTTAATGCGACCGAACTTTAGTTGCGTTGCAAGATGGCAACCGAAAATTAATCGTTACCAGAAAGGCACTAAATAGCAACTGAAATTAACAGCTCTTAGTTGCCACTTGCCATCAGTAGTAAAATTTTCAGCAACTTGCTACCCAACTGAGGCTCGGTAGTTATCCATAATCGGCCTATTAATATTTTTTTTTTTTCAAAAATTGAGAAATATGCATTACAAAATTTTTACAACTCAAAAAATTTGCCGTTATTCCCAAAATATGCAAAAATATGCACTTGGCACCAAAATATGCAAAAATATGCAACTAAAAATCGATGAAAAACTACTTAAAATTTTACGATTCGCATAGATAATTAGCCAATATCTCCTTATCTATCACCACAAAAAATATGCATTTGCATGAAAGTCCGAGCCCTGATTATTACTAAATCGTTTTGAATGTTATTTTATTGTGAGTTTTTTTTTAGTTTTTCGACATACTTGAATTTTTTTTATTGTCCGCAAATTACGAGCTATTTACATATTACGTACCGCTCCAGGGGGTGGGGGGCTAAAGATTTGTTACGGACTAGATGCTTTAGAAAAATTCTTTTCTTGTAAAAATCGTTTCAAAAAGGGGTTATAAAACCTCCGAAAATATCGTTACGTAATATGTGAATAGGGCTTAAGAAAAATCGGGACGAGATATAGTTCTTAAAACATTACTATTTTTGTTTCTAACTATCGTAAGAACATGGCGACTAGATCGAAAGACGCGATTTAAAAATCTGCGTGTTTCTGTTTAAAATGGTTAAGCGGTTTCGGAGATTAGGAGAATTTCAGGCACTTAAAATTATGTTCAATTGATATCAAAAGACAACTGGTTCAAAGTCCCGCCTGGTGTAAGTACTCTATACCAAGATCCTTAAAGATTTCATTAGTTTTAGAATATAAATAAAGAAATTTACAGTGTGGTTAAAAAAACTTATGAATTTTCAGAGAAACTGCTCTCCATTGGTAGCATACTTTTAGGCTTGCTAAGATAATAGTAAATAGAGTAACTTTAAAACATTCTTTGTGTTTTTGCTTGCTTTTAATAGTTGTAGTTTTCATTTAGTTTTATTATTTTTTATATTTCTAATGGTTTCTACCACTAAACTGTAGAATATTTTTTTTATGTGGTTTTGGTTTAATTTCGTTATTGTTCCGTTTACATTTAGTTTCCAGTTCTAAATGAAAATTTCAAACATTTTTGTAGAAATTTTAATGCATTTATGCCAGGTGCATGCATATATAGTGCGGTTAAAAAACCAACCAAGAATATAGTAAAATAATAATAAGACTTGTAGGGGAAAAGATTTAAAAAACAGAAAGAATAAATTCATATACACATAAAAAATATTTGTTTTTAAATTAAAATGGTTTGGGTCAAAGCAATTAAAACTTGGGCAAATGTTATTGTAGTTTTCGCACAAACAAAAGTCTGCACATTGGTGAATGCTGGATTTAGTAAAGTTTTTTTTTTTTTAAATACAAGTAAATCAGACTTAGTTTTGTTATTTTCATCAATTCGTAAAGAAAAAACCCCAGGGAACGTAAATAACAGTTATCGATAGCAAAAAACAGTTGAAAGCCAGATTAATTATAATAAATTTAGTAAAGTGTGACTTTGACACGCACTCGAAGTGATCCGTACGAATAGTATATACATATATACAAATATTCCTTTTGCCTTTTTGACGATTTTTGTTTTAGTCTTAGTGCTTTTTTCATCTTTGTGATATTTTCGGTTTTTGGCGATTTTTTAATTTTTAGCGATGTTTTATTTTTATTTTTTTTTTTGACAATTTTTCGTTTTAATGATTTTTGAGTTCTTGCGATTTTTTTTTAGTTTTTGGGATTTTTTACTTTTTGCGATCTTTTTTGATTTTTGACGATTATTTTGGATATTTTTTTTCGTTTTGGTGACTTCTTAGCGACTTTTTTTTCAATATTTTTAGTTATGCCGTTTTTTTCGTTTTGCTGCCTTTTTTCGTTTTGGCGTCTTTTTTTTTGTTTTTTGTTGATTTTTTCGGTTTCTCGCGATTTTTTAGTTTTGGCGATGTTTTTCCTTTTTTTGCCGATTTTTTTAATTTTGGGATTTTTTCGTTTTGGCGATTTCTCACAGATTTTTTTTTGTTATTTTTTGCGATTTCCTTAGTTTTGGCGTTCTTTTCGTTTTAGCGATTTCTTGGCGATTTTTTGTTTGTTTTTTTATGATCTTTTTAGTTGTGGCGTTCTTTTCGTTTTGACGATTTTTTGTTTTTTTTTTGCGATTTTTTCGGTTTTATGCTATTTTTTAGTTCTGGCAATTTTATTCATTTTTTGCAACTTTTTCCCCAATTTCTTAAGATATTTTTAGTTTTGTTTGAGAAGCAGCTAAATTTAAAAATTACACAAGCTGATAGTATACCCTTTAATTTTTATTTAGTTTGCTACCTTAGCTACTGTTGCCTTTGAAATGCTGCACTAATTGTAAAATTTCATGAGCTGGGCTCTTACGGTTTCCAACATACAGTTAATTTTCAAAATTACATTAACTGAAAGAATACCCTTTAATTTTTATTTTGATAAGATTTCAGTATTAATTGTTGTAGTCTGTATAATAATACACTAACTTTGAATATTTCAAGTGTCTGTTATTACATTATGGCTCAGAAGATGTAGCTAAATTTCAAAATTACATAACCTGATAAAGTACCCTGTAATTTTTATGTTGTTTTTTAACACTCGCTACTGTTGCTTTTAAAATACTGCTTTAGCTGTGAACATTTCAAGAGTTTGCCTCTTACGGTTTCCAAGATACGGTTAATTGTCAAAATTGCATAGTCAAATTAACATTAGCTGATAGAATACCCTTTAATTTTTATTTTCTTTAAATTTCAGTGTTATTTGGTGTTGAAATTTTCAAGTGCCTATATGGGGCATTTCACGCCTAATCGGCCAGTTTGTGACCCGATCTCCTTCGATTTAGTTATTTTTCGGATATGCTTTGGCACATATTAAAGGCAGTGTATATTTTTATATATTTTCAGTATATTAGTCCCACCAGGGATGGACTAATAGATTTTTAAAAATTTTGAGCAAAAAAATTAATATTTTTGGTACTTTTTCTTTCATTTGCAGGTGACTGTTTTGGCATTTCAGCAGGTCGCTGATGAGTTCATGTGTGGAAGTTAGTAGGACATATTTAAAGACTTACTACTTGGCCTACGATGACAAAACAATTCTTTCTTTCATACAATTCCAATTAAATCGAAACTAACTCTGAAATTTTGTTTTTATTTCAAATATAATTGTACAAAAGAAATAATTCTTTCGATATCGTCCGCCAGTCAGTTAAAGTAGAATTTTATAAAAAATATTTTTGTAGGACATTACATTTAATTTGGTTATATAGTGTTATTACTGATATGACAGCAAATATTAAAAAAATTTTCCATATTATTACTTAATAAGTAAACAATAATAAGCATTAAATTTGCTAAATTCACTGGAAAATTATACATAATTTGACAATTAAAACAAAAATTAAATATATATTTCATACAAAAACAAAGTGTAAAAATCAATGTTCTGAAAGTAAATACTTGTGCAAATCTTTTTGGCAATAAAGTCGACCATAAACAACATGTCTATATATTTAGGCCCAGCAAAAAAAAAACAAATCTGATAACTTCTAAGAGAATAAAAATAAAACTATTTACCCAAAAGAAAACTTCTTCGTAAGTCATTTCCAATAACTTTCTTCTATAGAGTATTTTTTATAGCTTCCAAATCACTTCAAAGTCATTACTTCAAATGTCCCGTTTGGAAGTCAATAAAAATGTACTTCTATTGTATGTATTATAGTTTAACTTCCTTTTTTGCTGGGATCATATACAAAAGAGTATGCAGATGAGTGGTTGTAAAATAAGCATTATTTTATTTTTATTTTTGCACATAAAGCATAAAAGTAGTAATATTTGTGGTCTTATATATAGATACATAGGAGGACTTAAATAGCAGTGAATACGCAAACATACATATGGACATGTGTATAAAATAGGCATAAATATTATTAGCTATACTTATGTACTAGTACTCGTAAAATACAAACTTAATTAACTAAACTTGTACTGTGTGCGTAAAATTATCTGTGCTTTTACAGCAGGGAGCTAGACCAAGATGATATGTTTGAAAATTATAATAGTAAATGAGTGATTCTCATTTTAAATGCTTTTGTCGTGATCGTTCAAAGTATAGTAAAATATTTCATAAAATAAGTGCAAAATTTTTAAATGAAAACTGCTTACGCATGATTTAGTAAATTATAAATTAATGTAAATAAGTTTTTTTTTGTGTAAAAGTGAAAAACGAAAATACTGTTTATATTCTCTCCATACAAAATGGCATGCCCGTAATGCATGCTTTGGATTTTCCACATTGAGAAACTATGAATTTTTCCAAAAATGAGAATAAATTTATAACGTTTGTAGAATATTTGCACTTGCTTCTCTTATTTTACACATCAAATTTTTTAAGAACATTACAAATTATAACTTTTTTTAGTGTTGTCCGCAGTCTTGTGTATTGAGTGTTACGCTTTCTCAGTGCCCTTCATTACTCAGTTTAATTATTAAAATTGCACTAACAACATACACTAAAATAACAGCGTGGCTTTGTATTTCTAAATATTTAAAACTTTTGTGAGCTTTGTTATTATATTGCAAAACGTTTCATCAATCAATCGTGGTTTGTATCCAAAACATGTGTTGAGTGTTATCCATTTTTAGGGTTCCGTACACCAAAAGTGTTAAGGAACCCTATTATTTTCGCTACGCTGTCCGTCTATCTCTCTGTCTGTCTGTCTGTCCGTCTGTCACAGGCGGTTTTCTCGAGAGCCGTAAGAGCTATGGATCTGAAATTTTCACAGAACATGTAAAACTTTGGCCGCTATAACAACAAGTATATGACAGTTAAAAATTAAAGGGTGTCCTAAAGCGAGCAACGAAAAATGTTGAAATACTACTGTAATATACAGACACTTATATGTGTCGTTTATTGTTAAAGTGATGTAACTCCATATTTTTGATAAATACATATTTTTGTAGAATAGTATCACACTTAGTCATATCTTTCGTAGTAACAGTGAACCAACTCCAATATTTGCACCAAAACCCCATAGATGGCGTTACTTGTTTACTCGCGGAAGTAAAACTGGAAAATATTCACTATAAAAGGCTCATTTCCTCGAAATTTAATTACAAGGAGATAATTCACTGTTACAATGAACGACACATATATGGACACTTAAATTTTTAAAGTTAGTGTTAACTGGTGTAGTCTGTAGAATAGACTACAGCAATTAACAGTGATATTTAAAACAATAAAAATTAAAGGGCGTTTTATCAGTTAATATAATTTTGACTACTTACTGTATCTTGGGAGCCGTAAGAGGCAAACTCTTGAAATTTAAAATTGCTAAAACTAAAAAAAATGTCAAAACGGAAAATCGCCAAAATGAAAAAAGCGCTTAAAGGAAAAAAACATCAAAATTAAAAAAAAGAAATACTAAAACTATAAAGATAGACAAAAAATTAAAAAAATTCAGTAAAGTGTGACTTTGGCTCGCACACGAAGGGTTCCGTACAAATACACATATATCCCATTTCGTTTTTGCCCTATTTTTTCTCATTTTGAAAATTTTTTTGTTTTGCTTTTTCGTTTTGCTTTTCAGTTTAATTTTAGTTTTTTTTATATTTTAGGATTTTTTTTTGTTGATTTAGCGTTTTGTTTTTGGTTTTGGTTTTTTTTTTCTTTTTTTTATATAATTTTTTCGTTTTTTTGCCTTTCGTCTCAAGCAGCTTTTTGTTTTTTGCCGATATTTTTATTTTAGTTTTGGCGCTTTTTCAGCTTTGGTTCTTTTTTTGGTTTTTGGGATTTATTTTGGTTTTTGGTGATTTTTCTAGTTTTAGCGATTTATTTTTCGGCTTTGACACTTTTTTCGTTTTGACGCTTTTTTCGGTTTTTGGCGATTCTTTTTTCGTTTTGGCGCTTTATTTTTGCTTTGGAGCTTTTTTCGTTTTGGTGATTTTTTTTGTTGCGATTTTTTTCGTTTTTCTACGATATTTTCAGTTTTAGCGATTTTTTTAGGTTTTAGTGCTTATTTTTCGTTTTGTCTTTTTTTCGGTTTCTTGCGTTGCTTTTTAGTTTTTTGTCGATCTTTTTAGTTTTGGTGATTTCTTGCGTCTTAGTGTTTTTTTTTTTAATTTTGGTGTTTTTTTCCTTTAAACGCTTTTTTTTTGCGATTTTTCGTTTTGACATATATTTTAATTTTGGAATTTTTTAGTTTTAGCTATTTTAGCTAAAAGCATTCCCAGAACAACTGCGAAAGCAAATGTAAGGCTTAATACACAAAAATGTTTAAAAATCGAAAAACATCATTTAATTGCAGGATTCATTGAATGAGGCAAAAACTATAATATGAATCCAATTTTCTCTCGTAGTTACATTGGTAAAAAAAAAAGAAAACAACCCCAAAATGTACGTTTAGAATAAGAATCGCCGAAATATTAATTTGGGCAATTACGTAGAATTTCAATTATGGATTGGCAAGCAATTGTTGTTTTACATTATGAACGCCCCTTTTCACAATGTATGATTAAGAGTTAACGTGGACTTTAACGTCAAGTTTTGTATGGCGAACTTTCCGTTAAAGTCCATGTAAACTCTTAATCGTACATTGTGAAAAGGGCCGTAAGATAGAAAACTGGCCTAGAAAAAGCTATACTGTAGCACGGGTTCTGCTTAAGCTACACGTTGAAATTATATCTTAATATCAGCTTATTTATTTAATGCTATAAATTTGGCACTATTTTGCACTTTGTATCGCTCTGCTTCTATGAAATATTCTAAAAGAATTAATGGTTTGCTGCTGCTTAAATTTGTTTCATATATAAAATAGTAGAAATTCCTTTATTTTGATTAATTGCTAATCATTAGATAATGATGTAATATAAATGGAGCAATTAAATAATCAAATGAAGATGTAAAGGAGAAATAAAACTATGAATATAGAATAGAACAATTGTAATATGAGGCCATTTAATTCATATAGGATCTTTAATGTCTCAGAAATCATAAAATTTCTATAGCAATTTTTGGAAACGTTCTTCATAAAATTAAAATAAGATTATTTCTAAGATATATTAATTACTATTACTGTTATTATAATTTTTGTTATAACATAGAAAAGAAAGTTCATCAAAAATTAAAATTGCTTTGAATTAGTTTAGTAATGAAGCTAATTTCTCATGTGACCAATAACTAAATTTTCAAAATGTTTTTTTTTTGTTTTTACAAATTTTGAGTACTTGAAAATCAGCATTTTAGTAATCGAATACAGAATTTTCGTCGTATGTTGAACTTTTACAACACAATTAATTGAATCTGCAATTTTAGTAGTGTAGTAATTTCTCAATTATTCCAAATATTGGTTTTAGTATTTTCAAGATATTACATTACATCTAAATCACAATCGGTTGTCACAATTTTGTCTTTGTTATTTAAACAGAAAAATCTCAGATTGTTAAAAAAAGTTGATGGAAATAGTTAATTTTTCATTTGAAAATTGGAAATTTGAAAATTGGTCACGAAACAGCTGTCAGTTCAACCCTCCGTATATGCAAATTTTTCTTTGAATGTTCAATATTCACATGCTTTAGAATTTCTTTCGTAAATAAAAAATAGTTTGATCGAAAGATTAAATTAAAAATGAACTTAAGCCAAACTAATTAAATAACTTTCGATAAAAACCATACAGTTCAAGTAAAAATTTATAACTCAATTGAAAATATGTTAAATATTGGCCCAAAAAAAATACATCGTCCTTCTCTCTATTAAAAAGAAGTTTCTTCAGAAAGATACAATTTTTATGTAGGTATTTGTCTAAAAGTTATCTCCAAAGACATGATTTTAGAAAAAAATTGATTAGGAATTTATCGATACACCTTTTTGCCGATACAAGAACAGCTTATCGTCTTTATGATAAGCAGTTACAATACTACTCTGCCAATAAGAGAATAAATGGCTGGTTTATTTAATAGTAAGTCAAGAAACAAACCTGGTCTAAGGATTCCTTAAACGTTGAACAAAAATCTCCTAAAAATTCCAGACAAAAATCACAGCAAAATCGCAGAGCTTCTCCGGAAACCAACGACAGCAACGAAAACGGCGAAAATGCCAAGGCGGGCGGCCACATTGCTTTTTTTTAAAGGAGTTCCACCTTCGTTTTGGGCCTGTTGCCTTCGTTTTGAATTGTCGTTACACGTATTTTTTACCAGCATTCGTTACACGTATTTGTTACACGTATTTTAGTAAGTAATTGAATAAACTACTGTAAAGTAATTCAGATCGTATGTATGTAGTCTGTGGTTGAAAAGTATGTTGTTTGGTTATGACATCACATTACCAAGCTTTGTCTGGGAAGTTTAAATTTATTAAAATCGAATAATATTTGTAAAATTTATGGGGCCGACAAGGTTTTTCACGGCCGTGGTAGTCAATTTTGACACTCTGTAGATCAACGTGGTCCAAATTTCAAACACAAATTCTTGAGCCTAAGGTCTTCCTCTATGATCGTCGTTCTTAAACGTATTGCAAGTTTCAAAGATACAGATTTATTACCCTTTTTTCCAATTGGAACCACTGTGCGTCTTCGGTACAAGACCACCATCAAAATTAAAAGTCATAATCTAAAAACAAAAATTTCACCTACCTTGATGACACCAAGTAAACAAAGATAATAATTTCAACTTCTAGATGGACGAATAAGATAAAACAACTATCGCCTGGAAGATACTTAAGCGATACTTAGGCGATACTTACCAAGAATTTAGCCAAACCATCTGGTCATTTAGCAAGTGTACCAGCAAAGAAACAAACTTGGTCCAAAGATTCCATAAAAATCACCGCAAATTCGCAGAGCTTCGCCGGAAAACCATGGCAACAACGGAAACCGCGAAAATGCCAAGGCGGCAACATTACTTTTTTTTAAAGGAATTCTACCTTCATTCGGCCCTTTTGCCTTGGTTTTGAATTGTCGTTACACGTATTTCTTACCAGTATTCGTTAGACGCATTTGTTACACGAATTTTTTCCATTAAGAAATCTTTTTTTACCCCCAGGACAGAAAGCATTTATATGCTGCATATCATATGCACAACGTGCCACAACGAGCTTCGTTAAAAAAAAACATTGCTCCAAAAACAGCAACAGTTTTTAAGTCAATAACTTGCTAAAGAAACATCATAAAAAAATTGGGATATTCACAAGGTGTCTTATCATGTCATAATGTCATAAAGTGCTAATATTTTAAGATAGTTTAAAAACATTGTTGTTGTACTTCAACCAAAAAAGTCCTAAGATAATAAGACTTATTGTGCTGTGTTTATTATTTTCTCATAACTACACATTTAAAATCTGAGCCGAACGGCCGAAACTCTTTCGTCGAGCCGGTGGTAATATTTACAAGCCGCCGCCATTGATATAAATGAATGTATGTAATATGCAGTAAAGTATGTCCTAAAATTGTTCACAGTTTTATAACTTCACATGTGATTATGTTTTTTAGCTGTGTAAAAAGTAAAAATAAAATATCGAGACATTTAAAAGTATGCAAGTGAGAAAATTTTGTTTGTATACTTTAGCTGGCTGGCAGCCAACTAACGTTTTTCCACTAGCAGCCGTTTATGTTTATGTATTTGAACAATTTCACTTTCTGTGTGCTTTGAAACATTTTTTTTTACTTTAATTAAAAATGAAGAGTTTAAGAGATATTCAGCTGGGTTTTATTTATTTTATTAACAAGTTGAATAATTTAAAAACAAACTGGCTGTTATTTAAATTTTTTCACTTATTCTTGGCATTCTGATTTCAAGTATTTATAATTGCTTTTTTTTATCAGCTGTTACAAATTTGAAATAGCACTCTAACTTAGGAGGGGTTGCTCACAGCAGTCATATTTTTCGTGTTATTATTTTAAAACATATGACTTTATGACTACCTTGTGAATCCCCCAAATTTTTAGCGTCCCAGCTGGAAATTTCGTATTCATCGTCTTTATCGTATCTGTCTCATGACTGGTAAAAACGAGAGCAATGAAATATTCTCCCGAGTCGTGAGCGGTGAAAAAACACTACTCGCTGAATAATCAACTGTTTTCAAAATCAAAAAATATTTGTTTAAAGTACTGTAATTTGTTAGTATTGAAGAAACCACCACGGAATAAGTGCCCTAAGTTTGGATCTGAAACCTATCACTTATATCTTAATTATGTCATGAAATATAACAGGTCTCTCTCTGATACAAAGTCTCAGAAGCCGAACCGGTTGCTATTCCTTGGGATCCAGTCCTACACAGAATAAACTAAATTGCATTTTCTGTAAAGGAATTCAATGAAGAAGTAAATATTTTGTCTATGAACGGACCTACAAACAAATTTGTAAATATAGACAAAAATATCTCAAAAATTTCATTGAAAAAAATCGTGTTTTTTTCAATGAACAAACTGTTTAAATCTATAAAACAATTTGTCTAAAATCTATAAAACAATTTGTCTAAAAATTACAAATTGTAAACAAAACAATTTACTAAATCAAACAAAAAGATTTTCTAGATTCTCTGAAAAATATCAAACAATATTTTTGTCTGAATTTATAAAACAATTAGTTTAAAAATACTAACAAATAGTAAACAAAATAGTCTACTTAATCAAACAAAAATTTTTAGTGGATTTTGTTAAATATATCAATAAAAATTTTTGTCTGGGTCATCATCATCATCATGCATTAAGCATTTATGAAATTTCACTTTGTTAAATGTGTTCAAGTCTGAATGTTTATCTAAAGACTCTAAAAGAATGAATGAGAATTAACGCAACGACATTAACGAATTGATTCACTCAACCATCTTCAGTAAACAAACTTGGTACAATTGCATTCACAGAAAAAATTTTGATAGCTTTTGTTTTAAGCAAACATGTTTTTGAAACTGATTTTAAATCTTTATTATTGTCTCTATTTAGTTTGATAAGTACTTTTGTTTGAACTATTATTTAATTTTATTTACCTACCGCCAATGCTGGCAACCTGATAAAATTATGAAATTCTTTGATTTATTTTTTATATTTCTCTAAAACATTTTTTGATTGAAACAATTTGTTTATTGAAAAAATCGGAATTTTTTTCAAACAAATTATTACAAATTTTTGCATTTGAATTTACAAATTTCTTTATAGGACCTAAATTGAGCAAATTTGCATTTGATTCAGGGAATTTGGTATTTGAAGTGAAAAATTAGTGTTTTCTGTGTTCATTTTGCTTTCATTGTTGTTGTAGTTATTTGTGCGTATGTCGTCATCGGGGTTGTTTTTTATAGCACAGTTTTCTAGTTGTTTTTGGTGTTTTCGTTCTAAATAAAAGTCAAATAAACAATTCATAGATTGTGGACAGAACATTTACTGAAAATTAAATTTATTTTGAGACAAACTTTTGTTTGAAAATTTTTTGGTGATAATTTTTTCTGTGTATATTTATCCAATGACAGCTTCTCTTCCCTCTAAGGTTGCTATTGTAGTTATATACTTCTCTACGAACAAAATTATTTATAACTTTTTAATATAATTTATTTCATTTTGTTTCTGGAGCAGTATGTTAAAAAAAGAAAATTTTATTATATATAATTTCAAAAAAATACAGAAAACCACACTAACGTTCTATAGTTCTTATCATATCCCACATAGTAAACGCAGATTTCATTTGAGTGACAGTAAATGTGAATATGTTTATGACTTAGAACATAAATCATCACATAACTACACACCTTTTTGTTGTATTTAGAAATTTATATATATACTACATACGTAATATGTATCCATTTATGTTCATAGCATATGTATATATTCTAACTAACTAAAACAAAACTCATATAATATTCACTTCGCATTAAAGTGTTCAGTCACACTATCGCACATAAATAACTCACTCATCAACACTTAAGCTACAAATGAGTTTACATGAGTATTTATTCGTAGTTTTTTATTGTGTTCATTTTGGCTTTGCTTGGCGTTTACTATTTTATTACACACAATAAACATTTTTTGCATACTCGTAAAAGTTATTTATAAACAAACTGATACCATCGCCAGCCATCACCATACAAAAGATGAGTATAAGGACACATTTTCATTCTCCTGCTATCATCTATAGACCCATAAAAGACATCCTTTTTTTTTGCTCACTCTAAAACAATGTTTTATATACTTCTAGAGTTACTACTCTACTAGTGTACAAATGATAATAAAAATGAAATTATGGTTGTATAGCCATTACCAGCGTAAATGTATCACTTAAGTATTATAAATCATGCTCGCATTGGATTGAGTTTTTATTTGACTTAATTCACTACAATAATTGTGTATACAGGCATAAAAGGGTGTAAAAATAAAAGGGAAACTTAACTAGAAGTTCATATATGAAGAGAAAGGACTAAAATATGTTTTTAGTTCTTTCTTTTGAACTTCGCAGTCTTTAAGTTAGCAATAATTATTTTAAAGTTTTTTTTTTAATTTACCATTAGGATGGTCGGGGAAGGAAGTTGGGTGGCCAAAGTGGTACGAAATGAAATTTCAGATATTTCTTGCCTAGTTTTTTAACCCCATTTCAGGGATGATAAAGTTGGTACAATTATACTTTTTTTGGTACTATTGAAACCAAAAAAGTACGATGGTACCCCCGTGACTGATTTGGTACTATTTTGGTACTATTTGGTATCACCTTAACTTAATTCTATCTTGAGTCTACTTAGGCTGTTATTTCGTGACTGGATTTGTATACTTATTTAAGGAGAATACATAACAGGCGGTCTTGAGAGAACAGCTTATAATATTTACTTGTTAGTGTTCAAGGACAAATGTCAACAGCGATGCTGATGGATTAGTTTAATGTCAAACTGCATATTCTATAAACAAATCATTGGCTTTCTTGAATAAAGGCGTATGTTTTAAAACAGATTTTTTTCAGTAGAGCAAAACAAAATATTTCTGAAATTTTGTCCACGGTATGAACATCATTGATTTTTTTTTAACACTTTGGGCATATATTTGCCAAAATAACTTTGTATAAAATTTTCAGACAAAAACAACATAAAATAGAACAAAATATTTAAAAAGATTTCAAAATGCGTTTAGATAATAGCATCGTATCTCCGCTTGTGTGTTTAAATAAATAGTCCATCACACAGGAATACTTAAGTCTTTATTGCTGAAAATTTATGAAATCAATATAGAAGTCAAGTTGTTTGTTGTGCATGAAAAAATATCCAGACTGGTCCATGATATTGCGAAAATTTTTACTTTCATTTAAAGATCGCTTTAAAAAAAGCTATTTCGCATTAATAACTCAAAATCTACCTAACTCGACTTACGCATTTATTCAAGAACTTTGGTTATTCAAGAAATGTCGGATTTCAAATTTTAATAAAAAAATATCTTCTGCTATGGCTTGTTTATCCATTGTGAACGAATTTAAAATTTTTTAACAAACTTCAAGTTTATAAGAATAAAGAAACTAGTAAGTATGTTTCTTGTTATATGGCAGAAGTGAAGTTTCGTTGAGATAAATTGAAATTAAAATTCTTTGATTTTTGGCACCATTATTTGAAAAAGAATTTATCAAAAATATTTTTAGAAAACAGAGCCATATTTGATTATTGACACAATGAGCACATAAAATCAATCAAAATCGTGTGGCTTACTTGGTTACAACAATTCAAAAAGATTTGAGTACTATTTGAGCTGAAAAAGCACTATTTTAGAAGCTCATTGGTACGAAATGAATTTTTTCATCTATCATCCCTGTCCCATTTACTTCTCCACACTTGCAATAAGCGAATAAAAAAAATTTTATGAAATGGGTCACATTATTTTTGTAGAGCACAACCCAACATTTTTTTTGCCGAAATTCCTTCATTTTTGGCAATAAATGTGTATGCAAAATATTTTTTTGAAGGATGTTTATTTGTCGAGTTATAGGGTGCGAAAATGTATTGCCGTTCTTTTAATTTTTTTTAAATCATTGTTTCGAACTAGAAAAAAATAAAACAAAAAGTTAAAATAAGTGATTTTTATAGGAAATCGTCTGATTTCTTAAAAAAAATATTTGATTTGAAAAAACAAAAATTTCGTGATCAATGACCGAAAATGACCAGTTGAATTTAACATTTTTCTTACTTCGACCCGTTTAATTTTTTATATCTTTTTTTATCAAAATGCACCTACACTGAAAAGAAAAATCAATCCATCTGTATTTAAATTAATCATAAGCGGTGTCAAAAGTACGTTATTTTCGGTTTTTCTGAAATCAAGTACAAAAAGATTGATTAAGTCGGAATATTCAAGTGAAAAATACTTAATGTTAGCCTGATTAGTATATAATCACGTAAAAAAAATCTTATAAGTACGAACATGTTTATAAAATTTATACACAGTCGTACTCGTAATGTGTTGATGTTTGTTGGCTTGATAATAGCCACAAATAGATGTTGTGGTCTTGTTGTTGTTTATTTTCATTGCTCGGGCATAGCCGACAAGTGGCTGACAAACGTCGTATTACATGTTGAATCAAGCCCGCTGTATACTTGAATTAATCCGCCTAGTACTTGACAATCCTAGCTGCGTACTTTATAATCAGTCCCGCCGCGTACTTGAGTCAAGCCCGAATCCGGTTAACATTTTACTTATTTAATCCTGGAACAGAACAGACTTGAGAATTTATATTTTGACTACTTATATAAATATAATATTTTTACTTAATTGTTTTAATTTAAAATTTATTTTTGTTCCATACTAATATTGAACTGTTTGTAAGCCAACGCTAAACAACAGCTTAAATCCAGTATAAGCCAGCAACATATAATACGACGCACGTTGGGAAAAACATACTAAAAACCCTCGCATTGGAGCTAAACCAAAAGTTACGGGCATTACTTTTATTCATGAGCTTTTGGAATCTAGATATATTGAATATATGAAAAATGTATTTATAAAGTAAATTCACCTCTCTCTGTTGGATCTAAAGCCTCTCAAATGTGGCACTTAAACATTTTTTTTGTTGAATTTTTTTACAAATTATATTTTACTATTGCATTGAAATTAATGTTTAGCGGATATTTATCTGCCGAATGCCATGAGTTTTAGCATTCATAGTAAGCACAACCATACCAGCTAAAGGTTTGTTTCTACTGTTTATATATCCGAAGATATGACCATTTGAAATATATATTATTTTTGCGGATATTTCAATATTTTTTTTCATTTTCATTAGAAAAAAAACTTTCATGGATCCAAGTGGATCCAACAGATTTCTACACAGTGATAATGCTAAATGCTTAACAAAAATAATGTTACCTATTTGTCCTGCAGCTTCCTGCGCCTTTTTGAAATTTTTCGGTTTCATTGTGTTTTATGCCTTTTGGAAAACTTTTATCCACTAAATAAAGTAAGTATTATAGAACAAATATACATAGAGCAGACTTAACTTGAAACATCAAATCTTTAAAAAAAATTATACTTCAAATATAAAATTCTAAGTGGTTCGCAAAACTGGGCCGCACAGTGTGGTGAGTTTATATAACGAACGCCCAAAAATAGAAGGAAGAATGAAATTTGAAATAGAAGGAAGAATGAATTTTGCCACACATGTGTCAATTGATAAAATATTATCGCGCTTAAAATTTGGCCATTTAAATTTCAATGATACGCATCCTTCACATATATCCTAAAATAAAAAATAGCTATAGCGGAAAGAAAAATAATTGTAAAAGAAATTTTGTACAGACATAAGCTTTAATATATTTGATAGTTTGTCAAAATTTCGTTCAATTTAGTGCAAGGATACACCTACCTCAAAAATGTCCTTTTTCAAAAAAGTAAAAAAGAAGCAAAAAAAAAATTTCCTTCCCTTGTAATGAGTTAAATGTTTAGCTATACACAATATTTTATATAAATCACACTTACAATTTAGTTTTGCAAGGATTCGTGTCCGTCTCATATATACTGGAGAAAGAAATTGCCACAGCGGAGAGAAAAATAATTGTAAATGAAATTTTGTACAGACATATGTAAATAATTCTGTAAGGAGCAAAAAATAAATTTCCTTCACTTATAATGAGTTAAATATGTAACTATATCCCGGGATATAGACGCCGAAACATTTGATCAGTTCGCTAAGTGAACCGCAGGGATTCTTAGTGAAAAATATGGATGGTGCTAAATGTCGCCAACTGGCACAAACGGCGCTGATATGATCAAATATGCAATTTTGCCTTTATGTTGCATCAAAAACTCTTAATGATATTTCAGACCACAGTGTTTAGTTCCAATATAATATATTTCTGTCTAAATGTTAGTTACTTCCTTCAAACAGAAGAGCGCAGGAGCATTGCAAAAAGGATTTCAAGGCATATATGTAGATATTTTTAACAGATTTCTCGTAGCATCTGATCCAATAATAAATAGTTTACGCGCATATAATTCATAGCTATGCTGGTATAACTTATTTAAAATCAGTAATAGAAACACTTTATTACATTTTGTACAAAGTCTCCATATTAGTACTATAACTTTAAAAACATTTTTCCTACCAGTTGTAAGGTATCAGTGTAGGGTACACAAAATTAAAAAAATGTATGCATCAGTTTACTTTCTTAATAATTCTGTTGCGAGTGAACAAATTTTTAATTAATAGAACTTATAGTACATTTACATAGAACGAAAATAGCATATGAGCATTTTCTTGCTCATTGCACCAAAAAAATATTTACATTTAATATTTAAGAAATCGGTGATACACGTGTATCTTTGTTTTTTTATTTTTTAGTAGAATCAATTGCAGAAAATTTTAATATATCTTAATTTTTCATGTGGCGCAATTGTTTAAAAGTCTTGAATTTCGAGTGTAGGGTACCAACGTCCAATCTTATTACATTAAAAAATTTTATACCACATAATTCTCTGAAAAGTTATATTAAACATATCCAACATCTATGAAGCTATCGCTTATAACAAAGGCGGTATCAAGTAAAATAGGCGATGCGAGCGTTTTTACTATGTATTTCCCAACATACGACGTTTGTAGGCTATTAGTCGACACTGAACGAACAAACAGAATAACCGACAACAAGACAACAACAGAAGCACAATATGCGACTGAAGCTATCGACAAGCAAACAAATACTAACACACTACGACTGTGTAAAAAGTTTATACTAATAGTAGTACAGAAAATAAGAATTTTTGTACAAAATTTAACAACACTCAAAGTAGAAAATACTTGAATTTAGTACGGCATTTTTCTTTCTGTGTAGTTTGATAATGGAATCTCAATAAGTTTAAAAGTTACGCTAATTTCTTTACCTGAACCCCACCTTTTGGTCATTGTTATAGAGAATCGGTATATGATATCGTGTAAACTTTACGTTCCATGTATTAGGTGTGTTCACGAGAAATAATTTCATGGAACAACTTAACCCTCTAGCTCTTCGCTGTATGGGTCTGTTAGACCCTTTCTTAAAAAGGGGAAACAATTCCCTTCGACGGCGAGGTAGCGGGCTAAAATATTTTACACAAAAATTTCTCATAAAATTTTATTATAAGTCTGTGAAGACAATAAATTTCTAAACGCAACTGGAACGCCAAAAATCATTAGAAGCTAACTATGAATAAATAGGAAATTATACCTCAAGCACATTTTAAGTTTTTACTGATTTCTGGCGTTCCACTTGAGCTTAGAAATGTATTGTTTTTAAAAACTTATAATAAAATTTTATAAGGAATTTTTTATATGATATTTTATAGCCCGCTGTCTCGCCGTCGAAGGGGGGTTTTTTGTCACTTTTTAAGAAAGTAACAAAAAGGCCTATACAGTGAAGTGCTAGAGGGTTAAAATCCTCCATGATATTATTTCTCGTTAAGTTTTACATAAAAGTGCTGAACACACCTAATACATCAAACGTAAAGTTTACACGATATCTCATACCGGGCTCAGCTTAAGAAATTATCATAACTTTTATTTAAACTTATTGAGATCCCATTATCAAACTTTTGCAGTATAATGACGACAGCCTAGGCTAATTTTGCTAAGAAAATAAAAAAAATAAGAAGGGTGGAAGTTAGGAAAGTTTTAATTTCAAATCCTCATTTCTGGTTTTAGGCATAAAAAAATTTTGTTTTTTAAATTAATTATTTTTTTGAAAAGATCAGACGATTTCCTATAAGAATTACTCTAATTTTTTTCTAGTTCGAAATAATAATTGAACACTTTTTTCCAAAAACGGCAACACTTTTGCATCCTAGACATAACTGGACAAATAAACATCATAAAAATAAACATTTTTCATACACATTTATACCTACTACAACTATAGTTATGCCAAATATCAAGGAATTTCGGCAAAAATATATTTTTGGGTTGTCCGCTTCAAAAATAATGACCCAAATATTTCATCGTGTAAATTTATTATAAGAAATAATTTTAATACAAAATTTCAGTGTAATGAACATAATTCACTCTTGATATTTTGGGATAACTTATAGCAAATGCAATAATGCAATTTTTTTGAAATCCTAGGAGGCTGCAGCAATTCTGGGGTGGGAATTGCACCCTTCCCTAAAATGGCATTCCTACGTCAATATATAGTTTTTAATTGAGTATAGGGAACAAACTCTAAGCTTAGTTTTTTGGATCTTAATTGAATGTTATTTTAAAAGCTAACTTATCGCTAGTTAGAAAATTTCATACATATCCATAAAATTCAATTCAGGCCAAGAGCACAAATACAACTTAAATATTGTAACAACAAAAAACAATTTTATAGCAAATATTCATTATCGTTTCTTTAAAGTAATTGCTTAAACAGATTAAATTGAATGGAAAATAAATAATTTTCACACTATTTCTGGCAAAAATATCTAACTTGATTTATAAAGCCATTGTAGCAAAATAGTTTTTGTTTCGAATCACAAAAAAATATATCTAAAAAGTATTATAATTTAATACAATGTTATAAATTCTTAACATAATATTTGTGGACACTTTTTTCTAACAAAAGAACACATCCAAAATTTTTTTTTAACAATTTCCTTCACACAAAATCACCCTTAAAACATACATAAGGGTGCTCAACTGTGCGTAAGGATTTGTACAGCCGTACATACTATTCGTGTATTTAATAAGAATATCAAAAACATCCGCATGTCGCCAATTTTATTGATGTGCCGGATTTTTTTTTGCTGTAAACTGTATACACAACCAGGAGAAGAAGATGTCAAGAGATAACCAAGCAAGCAAATTTTGTTTTATTAAAAATTTTTATGCATCTATGTGTAAATAAATAAATAAATAAATAAATAAATAAATAAATAAATAGATAAATAAATAAATAAATAAATAAATAAATAAATAAATAAAAGTTCTCTAATGAAGTTTATCTTTTCCTATCTTTCTTTTTCATTCCTAGTTCAGTATTATACAGGCTAAGTGTGAATTTGACTAGCTTAAGAATAATTTCTTCGTTTTTCAAAAATCTAATGATGCAGCTAAATAGAGAACTGTTTCACTAAAAAAATCCATAATTGCTTTTAGTAAAACTCCACATTTTGTGTTGGGAAAAAATCTAGTGAAGTTACTAAATATTTTACCATGAAAACTGATGAGAGGTTCAATGTAACTCTATGGCTTATGAGTGCAATATATTTTCACTGCTAACATTTTCATGACGTTTTTATTGAAATATATCCACCTTCTTTTTAATTTAGAAGAAAAAAATTGTTTAGATTGCATATGTAGTTTAGTAAATATGAGCGAATAAAGTGACCTTATAAAATTCTGCGTTTGCAGTTTTCCGTCCGTCTTCTCACTGGGTCCAAATGAAAGGTAAGAGTGTACTCTTTGAATTAGCGCAAAAAAAAATCCAGCGACTTTCTGCGATCGCTGAACAAACTTATAAATTGTCTGAAAAAGGTCACGCACATTCCAGTGCAGGTTGTTAATAAAAGCTGTTGCATACATTTAGGCTTAAACTTTACAAATACTCTGCTTCTGCAGCCGTATGTTATATTTGTAAAGCAAGCCCTTCGGAAATGAACGATTTGAACACAATTTTAAATAAAAACATTGATATTGAGGCTTGTAAATTTGGTATTTATCATTATCATTACATGCTCAAATAAAATTAATGGAATGAATACTTGATGTAGCTTATAATATGCCTTTCGAAAAGTGGTCTGCGATCGATGTAAAAACGGATGAACTTGTGAGTTGATTCTGTTGATCTACACTGACTTCAGCAAAGCCTTCGATAAAGTCAACCATAAGCTTTTAAAAATGAAACTTTCTCTTATGGGTTTTATTGATCGAAGTACAAAATGGATGTTTTCATACCTGACTAATAGAAAACAAACCGTTTGTTTCAAAAACACCTATTCCAGAAGTATTGATGTTCTATCTGGTGCACCACAGGGAAGCCACCTTGGACCTTTACTTTTTTCATTGTTTATTAACGGCCTACCTGATGTGATTCATTCTTCCAATATATTGATGTACGCTGACGACGTGAAAATTTTGTATAGTTATCGTCAAATGGCTGAGCAACAGCATCTCCAAGATGACTTAAGCTCGTTTTACGCTTGGTGCAAAATAAATCTTATGGAGCTGAATTTAAATAAAAAAATAAAAAGTCCGATACCCGCACGCTATGCCCTTGAAAGCTATCAGCTGGAGTCTGTCGATAGTATCTTAGATCTTGGAGTTTTACTTGACTCAAAACTCAATTTTATTGCACATATAAATATGACAGCAAACAAAGCTCGCGGTATTCTCGGTTTCGTAAAACGGTGGGCTAAAGAGTTACGTTACTAAAAGTCTTTACATGTCGCTTGTAAGGCCTGTTCTGGAATATGGATCTGTATATGGGACCCTATATACAAAAAGCATTCGGATACTATTGAGTCCGTGCAAAAACAGTTTAATTTATCATCTTATTCTGCTAGACTCGCTCTGATTAAGCTACCTTCTTTAAAAAGGCGCAGAATCGTTCTGAACATATCTTTTCTTTTTAACATAATTAGCGGTGATGTAAACTCTGGTTTCTTAATTAATAACATCACGTTTAACGTTCCTCACCGCCCATCACGCTATTTTGCTTCATTGTTTGTCCAATTCTTCAGATCTAAGTATGCTATTGCTGACCCTCTATGGAGAATGTGCAACGAATACAACAAATTTTATAATTATATTGATTTTTGTTTAAGCCTTACTGCTATTAAAAATAACATATTAATTTATTTAAACACATAATTTCTAATATATCTGCATTTGATGCAATTTTTATTGGCCTTTTTATTATTAACTGTTAAATTCTTTTGTAAAATAAACATTATTTAAAATATCTGTAAGGATTATTTTTCCATAGACAAATAAATAAATAAATAAATAACAAGGATCTGGGTCTTCAGACGATGGCAATACGTTAAAACGCTTCTTTTCCAACCCTGAGCTTATTGCCGATATAGCAGGTGTTAATGAAGAACTTATACATCGCTTTCGAATTATTCTTCAGGTAATAACACGGAGCCAGGAAATTGATATTGTAGAGTTTCAAAAATTTGCATGGGATACAGCTGAGCTATTTGTTAAGAAAATATAACTGGTACTTCATGCCAGTTACTGTCCATAAAATACTGATACATGAAAAGCACATAATTGATGCAGCAGTACTCCCTATTGGTATGCTCTCCGAGGAAGCAAAAACAGCATGTAATAAAGATTACAGGAAGTACGGATTAATGTTTTCCAGAAAGTGCAAAAGAAGTTCAACAAATAATGATGTTTTTCAACGTTTGCTTGGGTGATATTGATGAATTTTTGCATGCATCTTTTGTGTATTTTAGATAATGTATGTACCAAAACTTTTGTTTGGAAGAATTTCTTGCAAAAAAAAAAATATTTGGATTGTATGGGAGGTCAGCGATGGGCGTGGCAGATATTGATGAAACTTGGCATGCATCTTTTGTTTATTTTAGAAAGTGTATGTACCGAATTTTAAGACTTTTGTTGGGATAGGAAAAATTTTATACGAAAAAATTGATTTGGAGGTGGGCGATGGGCGCTGGGCGATGGATGATAGGCGCAGGGTGACCGTTGAAAATTTTTAAAAAGTAGCACAAAAAGGGGATTTTGAGAAAAAAAGTGGCACCAAAAAGGGGATTCTTCGAAAAAAAAGGGGCAACTTTTTTAAAAAGAGAATAATTGAACCAAATTCTAGTATTTAATGAATTTCTAGGGCATATAATGCTTTTGAATTAAAATGAATAAATTTTTATGTTTTGTCTATCTAAAAAAGACAGTTTTCAGCACCAACGAAGTACACCGCTTTCTAACATACATCAGAGCTGTAAAAATTGCAATCAATTTTGATTGCAATCAAAATGATTTCAACCTAATTGATTTCATTCTATGATTTCAAACTGAAATCATGTCAAGATTGCAATCTTCTCGAAATCATATTTTTTAAATCATTGATTGCAATCAATTTGTTTGCATAAAAAACGTACCAAAACGTAGGTTAGTTAGCCATTTCATGCAGTTTTTTTAATTATCAGAGTAAGCTTTATTTCCAGAAAAATGAGTATCATTTGAAGAGAACGATGATTTTGATTCTGATTTAATTTTGATTGCATTCACTGGAATTGATTGCAATCAATTAATATAGAAATTAATTTCAAAAAATTTATTGCAATCATTTAATTGAAATGATTTCAAGATTTCAAATTGAAATCATGAAATCAAATTTATGATTTTGATTGCAATCAAAAACTAGCAATCATTAACATGAAATCATGTGATTGCAATTAATTTGATTGCAATCTTTCACAACTCTGACATGCATACATACGTAGTTATACCTGACTGCAAAGCAAACCCAACATACCATAGAGTAATCAAAATCCAATTCAACTTGAGAATAAGCTTATATAAATAGTGGGCCTTAAGCTTTTCTTAACTTCGCTTATAATAATGTTTATAAAATGTGATTTCACAAGCATTTATTAATAATGCTCTTGAGAAACTATTATTATACACAACTGTTTCTAAAGTATGCTTATAAACGTCATACATACATTCAAGATAACAATATAACGATTAAAAAGATTTATATTTTTCAATACATTCTACAGCGGCATTTACATCTAATTTTAAATTGTAAATTGGGTGCACGTGTAATTTTGTAAATTACAACATGAAAAACATAAATATGTATGTAATAAATAAATGAAATCGAATGAATTTGAAGTAAACAATAAGAATTTTCTTTTTCAACATTAAAAAATATATTATTTGTGAATTTTATTCTTCAAAGCTTATAAAAATATTAAGACAAACTAGGTTTTCTGTACAGACGTTAATATAATATTGTTTTCATAAGCTTGTTCTACAATTGCAAGAATAAGCTTATAGTAAGCATGCACTTATAATATTTTCAAGACGGTTCCGTTTTGAGTTTTCTATAATTGTTACGATAGCTTTTTTCAATATATTTTTAATACTTTTTCAAGCTTAAGGCTTATCTTAGTAAGCTTATTATAATATTTTTCTCAAGCCATTTGGTATGTTGGGGAAGATAGCAAGTTCAATATAAAAATTTTAAATAGTGGAGCAAAATGGTCTATAAATGGCGGAGTTCTGAGGTAGCATACATAAATAAAATACAAAAAAAATCATAGTATTTTCCGTTTTTTGGTATCGGTCAAAAATAATTTTTGCTTTTATGTATAAGAAATTTTGCCCTCTCACCCACCTTTTAGTGTTTTTTTTAAGTTTTAGCACTAATATTCGTTTAAATATAAAAATTACTATGGTTTTAAATAAAATCTTCTTCGATATTCGACACAGAATGTATTTCGTAACATGCATGATTATTTGCGAAAACCAAAGATATGCGGGGCTTCATTATAAAAATTCGTCAAGCCAATTTTTCGAATCGCGTACAATTTCAAAACGTTATTATTACTTTTGTCTTAGGGGTTGATTTAGTAAAAATAAATCTAACGTTCACTCAAAAATTTTAAGGCAATAACTTTTAAAATATTTAAAACTGCATGCTTTTCATACAAGAACGTGTTGCTAGTTCTTGTTCGTGTAAGTGAATCAGGGCATTAGTTTCTAATAATTTTAGTGCAATAATGAATATTTATAGATCTCAACTCTTAAACTATTTCAAAATAGTTTTTTTCATGACTATAAATAATGGACTCAAAAACACATTTTTGTCTTAATATTTTTTTGTAAAAACACTTTCGTGCAGTAAAAAAAACTCATATTAAAACAAAAAGTATCACTTCATAAAAAAAGGGGCAGAAAGCGGCATAATTTTATAAAAGGTGGCAGATTTAGGTAATTTTAAAAAAAGGGCACTAAAAGTGGCAAGGCAGTTGAAAAAGTGGCAAATTGCCACTTTAGTCGCAAAACGGTCACGCTGGATAGGCGGTGCCGATGCTATGAAACTTCGTATGCATCTTTCGTTTGTAATAGAAAGTGTATGTACCAAATTTTAAGACTTTTGTTTGGATAAGAACAATTTTATTCGAAAAATTTATTTGAATTGTATGGGCAATGGGCGTGTCTGATATTGATGAAACTTTACAAGCATCTCTTGTTTATTGAGGAAAGTGTATGTATAAAAAGTAAAGCCATCCCTCTGTGGGTCGACGCGAAGATTAAATTGCTTGGAATCTCAATGTTGCCGTTTTGCCCATGTTTTCCGCGGAAGTTCTGAAATTTAGGGGAGATTTTTGTTTTACTTTTGGGAATCATTTGACCAGGGGCGTATCTTGGCTAAACGTTGGTGTCCTTACTAATGAAGTTGTCTTGGCTAAGCACCAGGCGTCTCATGTAAATTATTGAGGTGTATCGCGTAAGCATCTTTCATGATTTACATTTTTTACTTATTTATTTCTGTAGGGTGAACACACGCATAACTCTGTCATTTGTGAAGCGATTTTCAAAATTCTTATTTTGTTTGAAAGGGCATCATCTGAATAATAACTCCTCTATTTATAGACCGATTTTCAAAATTCTTTTTTTTTTTGTTTGACATTTTTTGTTGACATTGTTTGACATCGTGGGCGTTGCTAGTTTCGCTCCAACTATTGATTATCGAATAAGTTTCTTATGTAGAGACCGATTTTCAAAATTCGCTTTTGTTTGAAAAGCTTTACTTTCAGTTTCGTCCAATAACTTTCTTCTAAAATCGGACGAGCAATTTTCCCCCTCGTGCGAAATATTGATTTAGCATAACTGCTCCATTAATGATTCGATTTTCAAAATCCTCTTTTGTTTGAAAATGTTTGCTTGCTGTTCGATTCCATTATTTCTTTTTTATAATCGGTGGTGCGATTTGTCCCCTCTCCCCGAAATATTGATTATCGCATACCTCCGCCATTTATAGACCGATTTTGAATTTTATACATTTTTTATTTGAAAGTGTATGCTTGGAGTTTGGTCCCATAGAAGTAAGTAAGTAGAAATCGGACAAAGTGGCCGGCTGTAATATTGATTATGCAACTCCACCATGTTTGGTCGAGTGTGCCAAATAGCAATAAATATGAGTGGCTTCTGACATAGCGACCGAGCGTGGCCGGTCTAAGGTAGCCTACCGATGGCATAAGGCCGAAAGTGGCAGGCCGATGGCATAATATCGAGGGTAGCAGGTCCAAGCCGTCCATTAAAACCATGTGTTCTTTTTTTATTTTTCCACAGATTCCACAACCAGTGACTTACAGAGGGACGGATATTATTTTTCTTTCGATTGTTCGGTTAAATAAATGCAGCCTTAAGCTAAATTCGCTGAACTATAAAGACGATTGTTGCTAATGACAAGCACCGTAGCACTAACATTCAATTTAACTTTTAATATTTTAAAAATGTTCACATTAATTCAAAAATTTTTTTCGCCTGCTAGATATAAAAAAAACGAATTTAACTTGAAATAAAATAGTTCACTGGTTTAGAAAAAATCAAAATCCTTAAAAGTATTCGCCACTTTATTTATTTGCCGGCTTATTTCGTATCAGAATATAACTTTCATGTAGTCCGTATAAAAGTGTATTTATGTGTATACAGCAGGGCCTTAAAGGAATAATTCTTTTTTGAATAAATCTATTATTTACTCAGGCAAACAATTTAATGTTTTAAATGCATTAATTTTAACATATGAATGAATTCATAATGAGTGAAAAATTCTTGTATGCATTCATTTTTTCCATAAAAATGGTTTGAATTAAAATTTTTTTGAGCTTATTGCACAAAAAAAAACGTAGGAATTATGTTCTATAAAATAATGTTGTTGAAAAAATACTAGTTTCAATAACATTTGTCATTAACTTAATACAATATCTATAAATACCGCAAATTATAAAAATCACGCAATAAAAAGTGTTTGATAAAAATGTTACTGAAAAATTGCAAATATTAATAAACCGAGCCGTTAAATCAAATACACATGTACTTAATTCGTTATAGACATTGACATATTTTCCAGGAGTAAGTACTTTAGAGCAAGTTTTATCTTATTAAAAAATAACTTGGATATGGCTCGGTTGTAGGGAGCATGCTTTACATTTAAAGAGCCCGGGCTCGTATCTCAGCTAGAGTTAAGCTGTTAATGAATGAGCTTTTTCAATTGAATAATTCAGCGGTGTAAACGAGTTGAATTCGTTCAGCCTTTTTGTTCTTTTTTCTTAATTTTTGTAAATTTTCTTCTAAATACATTTTATAAAAAAATATCAATATCAGCTAAATAAAGCAATTTGCATTAATATATTTGCTTTATATTTACTGCCAAAGTGATCGTCACTTTAGCAGTCTAACAACAACCAACACAATAACACACCAATGCACATGAGAAAAATTCATGCCTGAAACTAGTCTTGAACTCAAGACCTGAGGATTTGTAGTCAAAGGCGCTAACTACTCAGCCAACAGCACCTTCAAATTTGAAATAAAGTTTATTAAAAAAATTATAGGTTATTGATAAAATGTTTTATTCATTCAAATATTTAGATTATTAATTAAAAATTTATAACTTTCTTACAATTATTGTTATCAACAGGGCTCGGACTTTCATGCAAATGCATGTGTTTTGTGGTGATAGATAAAGACGTATTGACTAATTATCTATGCGAATTATCAAATTATAAGTAATTTGGCATCGATTTGTAGTTGCATATTTTTGCATATTATGGTGGTTTTATGTATTTTCTCTAGTAAAATAATAATAAATTAAAAAAAAAATATTTTCATATTATTTTAGTTTGGTACTTTGTTCGTAGGTAAATGCATATTTTTCATTTTAAGGTGCATTTGTTAAGAGCTTAAAAACAATTTTTAGTTGTATGAAATTCCGAGCCCTGGTTATCAATATAGCGGAATTCCTCCTGGTCACAGGAAATAAGAAAGAAAACATTAATTAAAAAATCCCGGTAGATTTTTGTTATCAAAAACGAAAGTTATTTTTTTCTGTGAAATGACTTAAAGGGAAGGAGTTTCAAATTACATTTTCATTCACTTTTTTAGTAAGGACACGTTAATGTTGTTATATACATATTTATGTACATATCTGCAGGTGGGAAGTAAACTACACCAAGTCATTTTTTTTCAAAATACGTTTTTCATACTGTTGGAATCGGTATTTTTTCTCTATCGATAGGTGAAATTCGTTAAGTTTCAAGTGACGGTAGTACTATACAAAATCATCTTCGTAATGCTTTTTACAAAATTTTCAGTATAGAGTATATAATCCGTAAAAAATCTTTACGTTACAAAATATGTGAATCGCCCCTAATTCGTCTTTTGTCGTCTACATAGCCGTTACATGTAAGAGTAAACAACAACAAGTCACACAACTAAATCTGCTTTTACACACATCAGTTTTTCTTGAATCAACTTTTATTTTCTTGTGAGAAAGAGCGAGAGAGGAATATATTTCATGTATTCCTCTCTCGCTTTTTCTCACTAGAAAATAAAAGTTGCTTTAAGAAAAACTGATGTGTGTAAAAGCAGACTAAGCACAACAGTGAACTGTAGCAATGAACAAAGCAAATAAACACTAACACACTTAAACGATAAATTATTTCTTGTAAATTTAATATCCCAGCGGTAAATGGAAGGAGTAAAGAGGCCTTCTATAAGGCCTTATATAGTAGTCTGTAGCACTTCCTTTCCCATTACAGACTCCTTTCTTTTTTACACGCGATGCCATTGCGGACCAAGGTCTTCCTCGACCCATTACTCAGCAGGCCTGATAGAAGGCCTGGTCTGGGAAGGTCTGTTAAAAATGAAATACAGGTACATTTTTCTATCGTGTTATTTTTATAGCGGCCTCTATATTTTTGTTTATCGTGATGTTTTATTTATTTCGAACTCCTTTTCATCCAAAGTAAAATATTAAACATATGAGGGAGGCAAAATTTCATGTATTTATTTGGAACGAGTTGAACATGATGAAGTAGCTACAACATAAACGTCATAATAGCAGCATGTATGATGCCTCTTATACGTAAATTTCAGTCTTATATACAAATTATTTGCGAAAAAAGAATACGAGAATGTCTGTTATTTCTAAAGAACATTTTCTATTAAACAAAACGAATAAGCTAAAAATTGAATACTCCTTCCAAAAGAAGCCTAGAAGGCCTGCCTGAGAAGGCAGAAACGAATTGCTTTTGGATCTCAAATTCAGCTCCTGGAAGGCCTGTAAAAAGGCTTGTTTAGTGAATGCCTCATAAGTTTTACCGCTGGGATGATTTCATATCACAATTGCTTCATGTTGATTTTACATTCCCTTCTTTTCTGTGTATACAAATGCATTTTCTCGGTAAGCTCCAAAGCATCAAAATACATTTATTTACAAGTGAATTTTTTATATTTTTTTTCGCATAATATGCGTTTCGCGAACATTTCAAGCGATTTTTAAAACAATATTAGATCTTGCTAGCTTTTCGAACTAGTTTTTCTTTGGATGAAATGAATGCTTGCAAGAATGGGTAATTCAACTTGAATTAATTAAAATTTTAATTAGATTAAAATTTTAATTAAATTAAAATTTCTATTTAAATTCAAAATTTTATATAAATACATATGAAACTAAATTTTTATTTCTTTTAATTCATAGTGAACTAAAAAAATTTATAAATCATCCTTTCACAGCTCTGGTATATAGTGTATTGTCAATTATGTATATATATTTTTTGTGTATAGCATACCACATACATACATATGAAAGTATTAAGGCTTATCTTTGTTTAAATCACCGAAAAAGTAATCATAGACAAAGCAATCAAAAACATCGGAAGGACTGAAAACAAGCAAAATAGTGTATACCTTTTCAAATAAATCTGAAGAGCAACTGCCGAAGCAGGTTTATAGGCGAGAGAAGCTAGTTTTGCTGTTTCTACTGCCGCGAAAACCTCTTCGAACATGCATGATTATTGTTCGCGAATTACCACTTTGGAGCTCTTCTTTTTGATATAAAACAGTGCTTTTTTCAAAGCATCGAAAATGCTCTAAAATCATGTCTCATGTTAAACTACAGACAAAACAAATAGTGTTTTATTATAAATTTCTCTCTTCCATGCAATAGGTGGGAAATGTAGAAAGAGAGCATACTTTAAATAGGTTTTGAGTTTTCAAATGTGTTAGTGTTTATTTGAAACAATGTGTGCGACAATGTGTGTTGAAAGCTAAAATGCTACTGAATATGATTTTGTTTAATTTGGAGTACGTGTTGAAGAAGTTTAAAATGCTGATTAACTTCGTAATGTAACCATCATGAACACTGAGAGATCTCTGCCTTCTTTTTGAGCATCCCCGGAAGCGCTTCAATAGATCGCATGTGGAAGGCATGAAAGTTTTTTACTGCTTCCAGAAACATGATATTTTTTTTTTGCTGGGTTGACACTTCTTATAGAACGTTCAGTTTTCTATACAAGTATGTATGAATCATACTCATTGGATCAGAAGTTCGTGAGATACAACATTTTTAATAAACAAAAACAACAAAAAAATTCCTTATGTAATTTGTTTGGGAAGTAGAAATCTGCGATGAGCAACCTTTATATATTAAAATTAAGAGCTCCGCTCTTAACAGATATTTTTTCTCAACCCCCGGAAGGTATTTCATACCGGGAACCAAATTTAAATTTGTTTGAAACACTCTAGTGTAGATGATTATTTTCTTCAAATAAAAAGTAATGCTACAGAAATTTGACCAGTATTAAAGAATTTTGACCAGTATAAAGTTCCAGAACTCGAACCGTTTGCTAGCCCTTGGGAGAACCAGTCACTTGACTTTATTCTGCAGCTCAGTTCTTCAGATCCTAAAAATTATTGGGCTTAGATTTCAAAAGTAATATTTTAACTGATGTGTGTCCTCATTTTTAGTCCTGCAAAACAGGAATGAGCAAAAAATTGAATTAAAGTAGACCAAAGCAAAAGAAAAAAAAATGCCACAAATTAATAGGCACTTAAGAACTAGTAAAAAGAAATATATAAAGAAAAGAATGACGAAAAAATAAGAAAACTAAATAAATTGAAGAAAAGTTTAAACAAAAAGCAAATTTAAGGCGGAAGAAATTTAAGAGCTTAAAGTAACAAAAGTTGCTGGGGAGAAAAAGAAAAATAAGCACTTAAGAAAATGATTTATAAAAGAAGATTGTTAGTTCCAGAAATCAGTTGTATAAAATAAAGGAATGTAATTTATGTGTGGCCGTCATAAGCTTTCAAAATTTAATATTTTTTGTATATAACAATTTCTAGAGAATTACAAAAGAGCCAGCCGCCCCCTAGTCATTTTTAGCCATTCATTTTGTGTCTTAAAATTGTTCATTGACAGTCTTCGTCTCCATTAGTATTTTATTTCATGGTGTTATTTAAAACAAGTAAAATTCATCATCTCTAATTGAATTCCTTAGTTTATTTTCATTTCATTTGAATTTTTTCATACATACTTGCTTTTTCATTTGTAAAATTGATTTTTGTGTTCCTTTTCTGTCCAGGAGAAAGCTCTTTAATTAACAAAACTTTAAGAAAACTTAAAAATGGCTTCAAATAAATATCATCTTTTGATTTCTTAAACAAAAAATGTTTAGTCCATTAAGAACCCTTAAGTCGGCATAGGAAATCTTTTAAGGAATACGTTTAAGGTATAATATGTGTTTAGCACTTTTATGGAATATTTCAACCTTCTATCTATTAGCTGTATAGGTCTTTTTGTGACCTTTTTCAAAAAATGCCAAAAAACTACCCTTCAGCGTAGATAAAGCGGGCTCAAATGTTTCACAAAAATATTGGAAATAAAACTTTCAAATAGGTCTGGAAAGACAGTCAAGCTCCAGACTCAACTTGAACATTAGAAATCATTAAGAACATAAAATGTGTTTAAGGGTTAATTTCGTACTTATTCGCAATTAGTAGTCGGTAGAGGAATTCTTGTAAGGATTACGTTTAAGGTATACGATGTGCTTATCACTTGTATGTAAAACACCATGATAAACGTATTCGGAGAATTTGTTAACCCTATAGCTGTTCGCTGTATAGGTATTTTTGTCCCCTTTTAAAAAAGAGCGAAAAAACTCCCTAACAGCGCACAGTGGTTTGTGGCAAAAATATGGAAATAATTTAGTATCTTCGTAACTGCTGAAGCCAGTGACATGAAATTTTACATGGTTATAGCCGAGGTGCTGTCCGTTTAACAATACAATTCGAAGTAAGTTTGTTTTAGTAATAACAAAAAGTCATATGAAAATCTGACTTTTTCGGTATTTTTCCTCTCCTGACTATACTAGTTGCGGGGGCCATTATCGCCACATATGGAAAGTTGCTATCAAATATAGGCTCAGAAGTAAAGATCTCAGCTTTGCAATTTTTGTACCACTCATGCATACATGAAAAACATTTTTAAAAATGATCATATTCTAAGCATTACTGTGGGCGAACTATTATAGATAGAGCTTAGCTTTTTAGCTTGTTAGCTTGGTTTTTTTGTCCTCTATCCAGATCATGTTAATTTGGTTAAGGTCTTTAAAGAAACTTATTTTTTATAATCAAAATACTGATAGTAACTTTTTGACAAAAAACTTTACAAAAAATCAACTTTTTTAATTGTAAAATTGAAACTGCTGCCATTTCTCACTCCATTAAGATAAATTGATTCGGTAAATTGGAAAATTTGTTGAATTTTGCAGATTATAATTCAATTTTTGGTATAATTTTGCGACTTAAGACAACTTCACAGTTTAAAAAATACCAGAATAAGATTGCCAAATTTGCAAAAATTTTTTTTGCAACGCTTGTAACTTTTGAACTGTTGGAGAGAAATTCAAACCGTAAGTAAGGCAAATGTAGACCTTTGATAGCAGATTCTAAACGGGGAAAGGGTTTGGAAATCGGACAAGAAATGTAATTTTAACGATTTTTTTAAAGTTTAACATACTCAAGGTTACCAATTTTGGGAGCCCCTGGAGCCTCTCTCGAAGGAGCCAGCACCCCAAACTCTTCAAACTTAAGACGGAGAACACCTTAGCTATAACCATGTAAAGTTTCATGCCACTGGCTTCGGCAATTACGAAGATACTGAATTATTTCCATTTTTTTTGCCACAAACCACTGTGCAGCGGCGATATATCGGACTGCTATGTCCCACACAAAAATATTTGCAATAAAATTCTACTATAGGTCTTCATAGACACTGACGATCCAGATTCAACTTGAACGTTCGAAATCATTCAAAACTTAAAATGTGTTTAAGGGTTAATCTCATACTACATAATTCACAATTCGTACTTGCCATAGGAAATCTTATAAGCGTTACATTTAAGGTATAAGATGTGTCAAGCGCTCTTAGGTAAAATACAACAAATAACATTTTTGTAGAATATTTCAGCCTTCTATAACGCCGCTGAAGGGAAGTTTTTTGCCCATATTTTAAGAAAGAGACAAAAAGACCGATACGAAGAAGAGTTTCTTATGGTGTTTTACATAAAAGCGCTGAGCATAGCGCAGATCTAACACATTAAGCGTAAGTCTTACAAGATATACATATGGTGGGGGGAAAGAGTCGCAGATGTAAACTTTCATGTTTTCGTGCCTTCTAACAGAATCAGTCGTTGAATCATGATATTAAAAAAAATAAAATTTTTTGCAGTCTTATATTGAGCAGTAGAAGCCAATATATCCTATTCCAACTGATGCTGCTATTTTTTCAGTTACTCTTTTGTTACTACTTCGCTTCCAGTTTGCATAAGCTACACCTCTCGTACATAACAAAAAAAGATTTGTAAATACAATTAATTTATTCGTAAATACAATTAAAACTTTATTTAGAATGGCACCTAGAATGATTTTTTAGACATACAAATACTGCATTTATGACATTAGAAAATAAAATCGACACTATTATTTCCAATTAAAATTATTGCCTTATTCACAATTGAGGTGTTAGCAAAAAAGTAATATTTTTAATAAATTTAATAAAATAAACGTTATGCTTTACAAAAAATTTTTTCAATTATATATATATACATACAAATAAATTTTTTACTCCCATGATGTACTGGCTAGTATGCCAGGCTATTAACCGGAAGGTCCCAGGTTCGATTCCTGCCTAGGGTGTTTCTGCAAAGAAGAAAGCTTACGCAGTATGTGTGTTGTATATAATTTTAAAAATTTTTTTTTGTTAGATTCTAAAATTATATCAGTTGAAGTTAGTGTTATACGAGTATTAACAATGTGATTTGTTAAATTTTCAAAACTAATTTTATTATTTATTATCATATATAATTGTTATATCAACAATATTTTTTTATACTATACACAACCACAACCATCCAAGCGATTTGTTGCTTGTCTTTGGGCGGAATCGAACCGCCGACCTCTAGACTAATAGACTGGTGTACTTAGCTCTCAGCTACAGAGCAACTCGTTAATAAATACCCAGCAAAAAAAATCATGTTTTTGGAAGCAGTAAAAAACTTTCATGCCTTCCACATGCGATCTTTTGAGACGCTTCCGAGGATGCACAAAAAGATGGCAGAGATCTCTCAGTGCTCATAATGTTTAAAGTACGAAGTTAGCCAGCATTTTACATATCTTCAACTCGAACTCCAAAATAAATAAAATCATATTTAGTGGCATTGTAGCTTTCAACAATATAGGTTCTAAAGAATTCGCGCACGCATTGTTTCAAATAAACACTAACACATATGAAAACTAAAAACCCATTTAAAGTATGCCCTCTTTCTACATATCCCACCTATTGCATGGAAGAGAAAAATTTATAATAAAACACGATTTGTTTTGTCTGTAAGTTTAACGATGATAAAATGAGACATGATTTTAGAGCATTTTCGATGCTTCGAAAGAAGCGCTGTTTTATATAAAAAACAAGAGCTCCAAAATAAGACATCGCGAACAAAAATCATGCATGTTCGAAGCGCTTTTCGAAGCAATAGAAACAACAAAACTAGCTTCTCTCAAACATAAACCTGCTTCGGCCGAAGCAGTAGCTTTTGCTGGGTAAGTAAATAATAAATACAAACAAAACGTGATTTTCTAATATTTCTTCTGCGTGTGTGCATTCCGTTATAATATAATTTGGTAAACCATTTTATTAAATAATTTAATTGATCAGAAAAATTTTAATTTGTAATATCAACAATGATGATTGTTGATTTATCAAAAAAGTTTACAAAAACTGTTGGATTTTTGAGCCATACATAATAAAAAATGTAATTAACTCAGTTTGTTGAAAAAAATTTTCTGAGTTTGTTGTATCAACAGCCTAATTTCTTATATTCATTAAATAGATTTTTGCGTTTATATATTAAATATTAATGACTTGATTTGTTAGTGACTGTTTGATGGTATTTCTTTCTGTGTATGTGAATTTCAATTAACAAAAGTCAGGAATGTGATTTTGCATGAAAGCTATTAATTGGGACACATAAAGAGACCTTTCCTCTCTATGCTCATAAAATAAAAAAATGGATAAAAGAAGACATGTTGTATGAATAAATCTGAAAGCTAATTACTACGAAAACTTTACATCCATACTTTTTTTTTTGCATGTGCATACATATGTATGTGTGTATGTATAAATATCATACCCAATTCTTTCTGAATATAACGTTACGAACCTTAGCCTAATAATCAATTAAGATTCACAAAGCAAATACGTTCGAAATAATCATATTAATAATCTTTTTTTTTGTTTTCCTTATAGCTGTGGCTATATAAATATGCCTTCATGACTGGGTAGACAAACTTTTTTTATTTGTCTTCGTTGTTACTTAACAATTCCTTGAAATTTTGTTTTTCCTGTTAAACACTTGTCAACTTCGAAATACAAATGCTTCCTTTATTATTTGCTGATATAACAAATGAAATTTAAATGTTTTTGTTATTTTTATTATGTATATGTATATAACTAGATACATTTTTATGTGTATGTATGTATATGTCTATTTGAGTACATATGTATGTATATATGCATCTAAAACGAATAAATCTCTATTTGTCAAAAATGTTAACAGACTACTTGTTTGAAATACATTAAAAATTCGAAAACATTTTGCACTTTATCGTAGTGACAATTAAACACAAATAACACTTATACACAAATTGGTTTTAAACGCACAGGCGAAACAAATTGTAAATACAATAATTTTTTTTGTTATATCAATTAAATAATTAATTGATTTTGAACCTACAACGATTTTTGTAAATACGATTATGAAATTGTAAGTTAAAAGAAAATCAGAAAAATATGTTCAATTATATATATATATATATATATATATATATATATATATATATATATATATATATATATATATATATATATATATATATATATATATATATATATATATATATATATATATATATATATATATATATATATATATATATATATATATATATATATATATATATATATATATATATATATATATATATATATATATATATATATATATATATATATATATATATATATATATATATATCAACAAAGATTTTGTTGACAAAAATTTTTTTGTAGCTTTCAAAATTATTTCAATTAAAATTATTGTTATATCAACAATGTGAATTGTTAATTTTGCGAACAAATTTTAATTATCATAAGTGTTGTATTAACAATATATTTTTATACACAATCACAAATATCGGAGCAATTTTTTGCTTGCCTGCGAAAAATACTAAATTTCCTTGGGCGGAATCGAACCGGCGACCTCTGGCCTAATAGACTAACGTACTTACCTCTCAGCTACAGAGCGATTTGTTAATAAATGTGCAAATAATGAATACGCACAAAACTTGATTTCATATGTTTCTTCTAAATATGCGCATTCCGTTATGATATAATTTAGCAAATAATTTTGTTAAGTAATATAATTGACTAGAAAAATTTACATTTGTTATATTAACAATGTTGATTGTTAATTTTTCCATAAGTTTCAACAAAAACTTAAGTTGGTATTTTTAGTCAAAAAAAGATTAAAATTTTTTTTTGCATTTTTGCACCATACATAACATAAATTTTGTAAGTTCAGTTTGTTGAAGCAGTTTCGGTGTTTGTCGTACCAACAACTTAATTTGTTATGTTAACAATTCGAATTGTTAGTTGCAGTTTGATGATATTTTTTCCGTGTATGGTAGAGCGAACGGCATGTATAAAATTGGCACTTTTTATGTAGAAAATAGAGAAGATATGACTTCACTAAATGCTTAAGGACCAAATTCACAGTCTGTAGTTAACTAACGGCAATGGTTTAACTAATTATTTTAATACAAATATCATTGGTTACACCACCATCATTAATTAATTAAAGACTGTGAGTTTGATCCAAAGATATGTAAAAATTTAGTTGATTTCAGCGACACAAACTATTGTTATTTTTTTAAAGGAATCTATGTTCGTACCCAGGTTGAGCCAAAAAGTTAAAAAACTAGCATGAGCACTTAGTTTACAAAAGCATGCCAGCAAGGATATCAGTGTATACAAATGAGCTAGTTGGGTTTCTATGATAACCTAATGTTAAAATCGATAGTTCGATATATGAAAACCGGACAGATAGGGAACTATTCTGGGTTTATTTTTCTTCTTGCCAATTTTTCTGATTTTTTTTTCAATTTAAGTAAAACTCAAAAAGCCCTATCTAACATTTTAAAAAATTTGCAGGAAAAGTAATAAGACTTGTTTAAATGAAAAATATATTGAGATTGCAAAATTTCATAATCTATATAAATAAAAGAGTAACGTTATTGAGTGACTGACTGACTGACTGACTGATTCATTATCGCCCAGCCCAAACCACTAAAGATAGAAAGATGAAATTTCTTATGTGGGCTCCCCTCGGGATGTATAGATCCACTAAGACGGGGTTTTGGAAAATCCAAACTCTAACAAGATCAAAAAATAAGCGGACGGGTATTTGGTACTTTTTAGAAATTTTTACATTTAGGGGCCGAAAAAGGGTAAAAATATAATTTTGGTACTTTTTTGTTAACCGTTTATCGCCTAAAGTAATGAAGATAGAAATTACATTTAAAATGCATTCTTCTATCCTTACGAAGCCCACAAATATGTTTTAGAACTTTTTTATAATTCGAATATATAAAGGGTAAAATTGTTTGCTCTTTTTGCTACTTTTTTCCATACAACTATTTTTTATGCATCAATTTGCATACATAGTGAATGAATATGTTTGTATATTTTCACTAAGAAAGGATTTTTGAAAATTTTAATTCTAAGGGGATTAGAAGGGATAAAAACGGGTAAAATCGTAAAATCGGTAGCCATATATCTTCGAATCTAAGTAAGGTAGACATAAAATTCTAAAAGCATCATAATAAGATAGAAAAATGAGCGGTCAGGTGTCTGAAACTTTTTTAAAATCTGTACATTTAGGGGCCGAAAAAGGGTGAAAATATAGTTTTGGTACTTTTTTTTTATTAACAGTTTATCTCCTAAAGTAATAAAGTTAGAAAATAAACTTGAAATTCATTCTTCTCTTTAAAAAGCCCTCAAAAACATTTTGTACTTTTTCAAATTTGAATATATAATGGGTAAAATTGGTAGCCCTTTTTGGAACTTTTTTCCATACAACTATTTTTATTCACATTGATACACATACTGAATGCATATGTTTGTATATATTCTCTAAGAACGAATTTTTGAAAACTTAAATTCTAACGGGATTAAAAGGGGTAAAAACGGGTAAACTCGGTGTTCTTATATCTCCGAATCTAAGTAAGGTAGACATAAAATTCCAAAAGCGTCATAATAAGATAGAAAAATGAGTGGATAGGTGTTTTGTTTGTTTTTTTTTGAAATTTGTACATTTAGGGGCCGAAAAAGGGTAAAAATATAATTTTGGTAGTTTTTTTGTTAACCGTTTATATAAGCAAAGGTACTTTTTCGAAAACCTACTTTTTTGAAAATGTAGTTTTAAGAAATTGTACTTTTTGAAAAATGTTTTTTGGAAAGAGTACTTTTTGAAAATGGTATTCTTTTGAAATGGTTACTTTTTGAAAAGTTACTTTTTGGAAAAGGTTCTTTTTAGGGCTCTGTACACCAAAAGTGTAAATTCATCTTTTTGTTTTCGATACGCTGTCCGTCAGTCCATCCGTTTTTCTGTCTGTCACAGGCTGTTTTCTCGAGAGCCGTAAGAACTCCGTGGTAAAGATTAAATGGTGGTCTAAAGCGAGCAACGAAACATGTTGAAATACTAATGTAATATACAGACACTTTTATATAGACTCTCAAAATTTTCAAAGTTAGTGTTAATTGGTGTAGTCTGTAGAATCTTTAACACAACAAAAATTAAAGGTGGTTCTGAAAGTTAATGTAATTTTGACTATGTAGTTTAAACAGTTTACTGTATCTTGGAAACCGTAAGAGGCAAACTCTTGAAATTTTACAAAACTCTGAAACTAAAAAATTCCAGAAATAAAAAGTCAAAACGAAAAATCGCCAAAATGAAAAAAATCGCTAAAACGCAAAAATTCGCCAAAACAAAACAAAAAATAAGCAGGCCGGGTATACCTAGTATAAATATAAATTTGTTGGTTCTTTTGTTACTTATATTGTAAAATTTTGTATAAGCGTGGCACTGCCTACTTTTACTATCTATCTAAAGCATTGACATATAAAAAAATTTTATATGTGTATAAAATTTCAAGTTGAGCGGACGTCTTGAAATCGCTAAAACACGTAGCACACAATTTTATATTAATAGGGAGAAAATTAGCGGTCTTTGAATAATAATTTTTGTGTAATTTCATTAAAATTAAAAAAGTGTTATACGGGGGGACTGAACAGGTATAAAGGTATTTATAGGGAAGACACTTTCATCTTTCTCTGGAAGATTTGG